>CM077162.1:69178934-69448934 GCA_039583875.1 Platanthera guangdongensis | reverse complement strand
TCCAACATCTCTAAGGGGTGATTGCTCGCTCTTCTGGCTCCGTGACGTCCATCTCAAATGAAGGTATATCATGTCTTGCCCAGAGTTCTCACTGGATAGTGGACTCCGGTGCCACACACCATCTCACTCCGCAAAAGCCACCACAATACTTGGTGTCTTCGCATCCTGAGTTCATCACTGTGGCCAATGGTGATACCACCCCGGTCTTCGGCGCTGCTAATCTACCTCTCACACCCACCCTATCTTTATCTTCGGTTTTTCATGTTTCGGGATCCCCATTTAACTTACTGTCTGTTAGCCGGCTTACTCAAGATCTTAATTGTTGTGTTACATTCTCACCGTCTTCCTTTATTGTGCAGGATCGGCAAACGCGGAATATTATTGGTAGGGGACGACTGTCTAATGAGCTCTATCTCCTTGACATTCCTCCTTCCGCTCTCTCTGTCATCTCCTCGGTCGATTGACATCGTCGTCTTGGGCATGCTCCCCTCCAGATTCTCAAGAAAGCTCTTCTGGATATTTCTCTGCACGAGTTTAATTGTGAATCTTGTATCTTTGGCAAACAACATCGTACTTCCTTTAGTCCTGTCTGTACTCGGAGTTCTACTCCTTTATCTTTAGTTCACTCCGATATTTGAGAACCGTATAAAATCCCCAGTGTGTCTGGGTACCGCTATTTTGTAACCTTTATTGACGATTATTCTCGTTTAACGTGGTTATATTTACTTCGTGATCGCACTGAACTAATATCTATATTTCGTACTTTTGTTACTGAAACTCGTACTCAGTTTTCCTCTCCCTTGAAAATCCTTCGAAGTGATAATGTGCGAGAATATACAAGTCGGACGTTCTCTGCTATTTGTGTTGAGTTTGACATTATTCACCAAACCTCATGCGCATATACCCCTCAACAAAATGGCGTGACCGCGCGGAAAAATCATCATCTCCTAGATATCACTCGGTCTTTAATGCTTCAATAGCAGGTATCCACAGATTACTGGCACTTCGCTGTGCCAACTACCTGTTATCTTATCAAACGCATGCCTTCCTCTGTTCTCGCATTCGCCACTCCGTTTAGTCTCCTCTTCCCCTCTCAGTCTCCTTTTCCTCTCACGCCTCGGGTGTTTGGCTGCACCTACTATGTCCATAATCTTCGCCCACCTTTGGATAAATTTACCCATCGTGCAACAAAGTGCATGTTCGTCGGGTACTCTCGCATTCAGAAAGGTTACGTATGTTATTCTCCTGTTGATGGCAAAGTAGTTGTCTTGGCTGATGTCACCTTGCTTAAAGACAAACCGTTTCACATTTCCCCTTCTACTTCTCCTCTAACCCCTCCCTTGCCTCCTCCTACCGTTCCAGTCACGACTCCTTTACCACCTCTCCTTCCAACTCCACAACCGGGACCACCACCACCTAAACCACCCCTCCTTTGCGTCTACCCTCGCCGTGCTTCAAATTTTGGGGCCCATCCGCAACTACCCTCTACTAATGCTATCTCGCAGACGGACGATCTTGCCTCCACCTCTACGGCTCATCCACTGGCAAACTATATTTCTTTACATTGGATATCACCACCTCTCCTCAAATTTTCTCTTGCTCTTTCCTCTGTTTCTATCTCTAACTATGTGCAAGAGGCTCTTCAACATCCTGGGTGGCGTGCGACAATGGATGCTGAGATGTCCGCCCTTTGGGCGAATCACACTTGGGACCCCTTCCTCCGAACCAGTCTTGTATTAGCTGTAAATGGGTTTTTGCCATTAAACATGCTCTGGATGGGACTATCGATCGGCTCAATGCTCGCCTTGTAGCACGAGGGTTCACCCATCAAGGCCCGAACAACGAGGAAATATTCTCGCCGGTTGCCAAACTGAAATCTGTTCGGGTTCTAATTTCCCTCACTGTCCACCGCCACTGGCCCCTTCATCAGCTGGACATTAAAAATGCTTTTCTGAATGATAATCTTCCAGTGACTGTCTACATGTGCCAACCTCCCAGGTTTGAGAGCACGGGGAGTCTCATGTGTGGCTTCTTCGAAAAGCTATCTATGGTCTCAAACAGTCTCCTCAGGCTTGTTTTGAGAAATACAGTAAGGCTGTTCGCGAAGTTGGATTCAGGAGGAGCTCGGCTGACTTCTCTCTTTTCACTCGTCATCAATCAACTGGGAATGTCATTCTCCTGGTCTCTGTGGATCATATTCTGATAACGAGTGATGACTCCAACGAGATACACCAAATCAAGCAGCACTTATATTTGGTCTTCCAAACAAAAAATCTGGGATATATTCAGTAATTTCTTGGTCTAGAGATAGTAAGACGACCTGATGACTTTCTTTTATCACAACGAAAGTATTGCCTCGACCTCCTTCAGGATGCTGACTACTCTGGGTGCAAACATGCGGAAACTCCTATGGATGTCAACCACAAGTTATGTGCTAATGAATCTGACTCTGATTGATTGCTTACAAATCCAGAATATTATCGGCGCCTGGTAGGAAAACTGATATACTTGACGGTCACGAAACCCGATATCTCATTTGCTGTTGGGGTGGTCAGTCGCTTTATGCTTTCACTACGAATTTCTCATCTACGTGCAGCCAAACGCATCCTCAGGTACTTGAAGATTGCGCCGGGACGGGGGCTTGTATATAAGTCATCCTCTCTTTCTCTTGTTGCATACTCTGATGCGGATTATGTGGGCTCTCTTGATGATCGACGGTCCACTACTAGATTTTGTACTTATTTTGGAGGAAATCTTATCACATGACGGAGTAAGAAACAATCAGTGGTTGCTCGGTCTTCTGCTGAAGTCGAGTATCATGCAATGACAGCTGTTTTATCTGAACTCACTTGGTTGGAAAGTCTGCTTAATGATTTGGGAGTCAAACTATCCTCACTTGCAACTTTGCTCTGCGATAGTCTGGTTGCTATACATATTGCCAAGAACCCTGTATTCCATGAGTGAACAAAACATATTGAAGTTGATTGTCACTTTGTCCAAGAAAAGGTTCAACTGAAGAAACTTGAATTGGAGCATGTTCCGACCTCTACAAGTTGCCGACATCTTGACCAAGAGGCCTTACCAAGACCAATGTATCAACAGTTGATTTGTATGCTTCAGCTTGCAGGAGTGTTATAGAATATTAGGAAGAATATGTAAATAGCCCATTTATAGGCCCATTTAGGTCTCTAGTTTTAGTCTGGTAAGATCCCGGGGAGGAGATGGCTCTGGTCGGTCTGAGGGAGAGCGGGAGAGGGAGGGGAGGTACAGAGAGAGAGAGAGAAAGAGATAATTAGGGTTAGAGAGGAGGAGAGGGAAAACACAACTTTATTTCAGGATGAAAACAATACAAGGCCCACACGTCCTCTTATAATGACGAGGAGCGAACATAAAAGGGAAATATTCTAAAATAGGAAATATGAAAATACTTAAATTGACACACGCGGACAAAGTAACAATTTAACGTCATAAGCAAATACGGTAAAAAGTTAACTAATTATTCGCCGTGGGAATTGTGGGCCTATCCGCTATACACGTCCGGCGCGTGTAAACTTTCCAAGGTGGCTCGTCGTCGTGCAACTCCGTAACAATGCCGCCATCCGGGAAATGTGCCCTTGTCCTCAAGGCAAAAATCGGGAAATTGGCGGCGGAAATCATCCCGGGGCGACCACGTTGCGTCCGAGTCTGGCCGGCCGGTCCAGGCCACAAGGACTTCCTCCGTTGTGCGGTCTCCTGGGATTCGACCTCTCTGATCGAGGACTGAGGCGGGGTAGTAGGGTGCCTCCCCTGTGAGGTCGACGTCGGCTGAAATGTGATCTGTGGGAGTGTGGTCACCTACTATGCGATGTAGCTGTGAGACATGGAATATCGGATGGATGCGGCTCCCGGCTTGAAGGCAAAGACGGTAGACGACCTCCCATATGCGGGAGAGGACCTCGAAAGGCCCGAAGAAACGAGGAGCCAGTTTCGGGCAGGGCCAGCGGGCCACCGAAAGTTGTCAGTAGGGGTGGAGTTTGACGAACACCCTCTCGCAAACCTCAAAAGAGAGGTGTCGGCGTTTCTTGTTGGCGATGGAGACCATCTTCTGTTGGGCCCGCCGTAAGTGGTGCTTCAAATGATCCAGGATGGTATCTCTGTCACGGAGAGCGGTGGCCAAGCTCTCCCACCTGGCACTCCCCTGGAAGGTGGCTGACAATCGACGGAGGCGGGCGGCCGTAAATGGCCTCGAATGGGGTGGTGTCGGCCGCCTGATGGTACACGGTATTGTATGAGTATTCGGCCCACCCGAGCCCCTTGGCCCAACTGCGAGGCTGCTCTCCCCCGAAGCAGCGGTGGTACATCTCCAAACACCGGTTGAGGACCTCTGATTGGCCGTCTGTCTGCGGATGGTAGGTTGTGCTCATGCGGAGGCGGGTGCCCTGTAAGCGGAATAGCGTGGTCCAGAACGTACTAAAGAAGAGCGGATCGCGGTCGCTGACGATCGATCGAGGAAACCCATGGAGGCGTACGACCCCCTGGATGAAACTGTTAGCGACTGTGGCCGCCGTGTATGGATGGCGCAGGGCAAGAAAATGAGCATACTTCGAGAGCCGGTCCACTACCACCAGGATGTTGTCGTACCCCTGAGATCGGGGTAGCCGTATTATGAAATCCATGGCGACGTCATCCCAAATGCGATCTGGAATCGGAAGGGGCTGCAGCAGGCCATCGGGAAACATGGCCTCGTACTTGGCTTTCTGGCAGGTGAGGCAGGAGGCCGCAAAGGCCTTGACCTGTCAGAACATATGAGACAAACAGAGAGAGGCGGCCAACCGTCGTACGTTCGGTAGGCTCCGTCGTGTCCCCCCGCAGGTGAAGCATGGAACTCGTTCAACAATAGAGGAATAATCGGGGAGGAGGGGGCGAGTACGAGGCGGCCCTTATAGAGTAAGCGGCTGTCAACCAAGGAGTATGGTGGGTGGCTTGTGGCATCCGCGAGAAGTGTTATCCGTATCTTGTTGAGCATCGGGTCGGCTTCTACTTCCCATTGTAGGGTATCCACATCTTCCCACACCGGTCGGGAAATGACTGCGTGGATGGGGTTGCGCGAGAGGGCATCGACCGCACAATTGGTCTTTCCTGGCCGGAACTCGATGCTGAAGTCATAGCCAAGGAGCTTGGCCACCCATACTTGTTGAGCTGGTGTAGCGATCTTCTGTTGTAGGATGTAGCGAAGTTTGTGGTGGTCGGTGCGGACCACGAACCGCCGGCCCAGGAGGTAAGGTCGCCAATGTTTGCACAGCGAGGACGAGGTCCATGAGCTTGTTCTCATAAGCCGAACAGCTGCGGTTTGTGTTTGAAAAAGCGCGGCTGAAATAGGTCACTGGGAGACCGGCCTGCATCAAAATGGCTCCAACACCGACTCCTGACGCGTCATATTCTACGAGGAAGGGCTGTGAAAAATCCGACATAGCCAACACTGGAGCTCGAACTAAGGCATGTTGTAGCGCGGTAAAAGCGGCGGAAGCCGCGGCCGACCACTCGAAGGGCCCTTCGGCCAACTTTTTCAGAAGCTGGGTGAGGGGTCGGGCCAGCGTGCCGTACCCCTGAATGAACCGGTGGTAGTACCCCGTTAGTCCCAAGAATCCACGGACATCGCAGAGTGACGATGGTGTCGGCTATTGGAGGACCGCCTCGACCTTGTTGCTATCCATGGCGACTCCTTTTGTCGAGATGGTGTGTCCCAAGTAGCACACCTCAGAAACCCCAAAGGAACACTTCGTTGGGTGGAGCTTGAGGTGGTGGCGTTGTAGAGTTTCCAATGTCTGTCGGACGTGCTGGAGATGCTCCTGCCAAGAAGAACTGTAGACCAATATGTCATCAAAAAAAATTAGAACGTGCTGACGAAGTACCGGGCGAAATATATCTTTCATCGTGGCCTAAAAGGTGGCCGGTGCGTTGGTCTGGCCGAAAGGCATAACCAGGAACTCATAGTGGCCGCCATGGGTCCGGAAGGCCGTCTTGGCTACATCGGCCGGCCGTCTTGGCTACATCGGCCGGACGAACGCGAATCTGATGGTAGCCGGCACGGAGGTCATGCTTGGTGAAGACGGTCTCTTCATGGAGCTCATCCAAAAGCTCCTGAATCACCAGAATCGGGTACTTGCCTGGAACGGTGGCTTTATTGTGCTCCCAATAGTCTACGCAGAAACGCCAACTGCCGTCGTTTTTGCGGACCAACAGGACCGGCCTGGAGAAGGGGCTGGCACTGGGGCGGATGAGACCCCCCATCAACATGTCACGGGCCAGTCTTTCGATCTCGTCCTTTTGTACGTGCCAGTAGCGGTATGTACGGACCGAGACTGCCTTCACACTAGGCTGAAGAGGTATGGCATGATCGTGCGGCCGAACTGGTGGCAGCTCGGTTGGTGGAGCAAAGATGTCTGCAAACTCTGACAAGATGGCCTGAAGGTCCGGATGCGATGCTGAGATTGGTGCAGCGGCGTCCGAGATGGGCCGCAGCAGGGCCGGAAAATTGACGTCCGCAGTCCGCTGAATGGCGTGGGCGGAGACCGGGGAGCGAAGAAGAGCGGCGTCTCCCACAAGGCAGCACTCCCGATCGTCCTGGAGGATCTGCATCATCATAGAGCTCTAGTTGACTCGCACGTCGCCGAGCGTGCAGAGCCACGCTACTCCCAAAATGGCGTCGATCTCGCCAAGGCCGAAGACGTAGAAGTCCGCCGTCATCGAGTAGGGCCCCATTGAGAGAGAAACGGCCGGACAGCGGCCCTCGATCGAGTGGCGATGACCGTCACCCAGACAAACCGTGAAATCTAAAGAGGGTTCTGTTGGAAGACGTAGTTGCTGGACCAGATGAGTTGAAAGAAAATTATGGCCCGCTCCGCTGTCCACCATGATGACTATGTGGCGGTCGCCCAACTTACCTGCTACCTTCATGGTTTGGGTGCCAAAAATGCCGCCCACGGAAAAACGAGAAAGCTCCAAGTGGTGAAGGTCTGCGTCAGCGACGCCCTCGGTGGTGTACTCGGCAGTGATCTCGAGGTATTCAAAATCTCCTAAAGTGATCTCTGGCTCGAAGTCGCCGATGATGACATGAAACTCCTTGACCGCGCAGTCGTGGGTCGGGGAGTAGGGCTGACGGCAGCTGAAACAGAGCCCCTTGCGTCGGAGATCATCAAACTCGCGGTTGGAGATTCATTGTGGTTGGGCCAGGCGGCCGGCGGGGGGCGAGGACCTTGGGTTTCTGGAGTACTGTTTTTCCAAGCCCGGCCGCCTGGCGGAAGCCCACCGGAAATCGGTGGTGGTCGAGGAGACAAATCCGCGTACACAAGGCGGACCATGTCGAGGTCCCCGGAAACTGTCTGGGGGTGGTGGGTGCGGAGCCGGGACCGTATGTTGGGGCAAAGGCCCCGCATGAAGAAGCCAAGATAGTGGTCCGGTGGTAGGCCCAGAACATGAGTGATGAAGATCACGAACTCATCGATGTAGTCCTCCATCGTACCAGATTGCCGCACCCCGCATAATCTTTCGATGGCGGAGCCGGAATAACGGGTGTCGTAGCGGCGAATCATTTCCTGCTTGATTTCCGGCCATGAGATGCACGAATTGGTTTGGCGGAGCCAACGGGCCCAGTGGAGGGCAGTGCCTTCGAGTCCCACGACGGCGGTAGAGAGCTTTTCCTGTTCGGGGGTGTGGTGGAGATCAAAGTATTGTTCCGCCTAGGTGATCCACCCAATCGAAACAACCCCGACGAAGGTTGGAAGATCCACAGTAAGGGTTGGTCGGCCGAAAAGACCAAGGGGGGAAGCGTCCCCAATGTGCATTGGACGTGCTCGCGGCTGGTTGCGCGGAGCAACTGGCGGAGGGGGCAGCTGACGACCGTAATGCATCGAGCTTGGCGTGCATGGCGAGTAGGAAGGTCTGCAAGGAGACCACGGTGGATTCCTGTGTGCTGACACGGCGAAGGAGGGCCTCATTGGCGTCCTCCGATGAAGCCTCGATAGTGGAGTGTTTGGGGCCATGGCTGCGGCGTCGCGGCAGGGCGGCCCTGGTTCTCTAGCGGCGGCAGAGGGAGGGACAATGGTGCGAGATGCGACCTGGAGCGCGGTGCGGGATGCGGCCTGGAGCGCGGTGCGGCCTGGAGCGCGGTGCGGTACGCGGTCGGGGCGGACGACGCGTGCGTCGGGCGAAAGACGGACGGTGGCTGGAGCGGCTGGAGCGGACGACAGCTAGGGCGCAGGTTCTCCGACGGTTGTTTCCGGGCAAAAGCGGCAGGTCAGACCAGTTTGGTACGATCCCGTGGAGGAGATGGCTCCGGTCGGTCTGAGGGAGATCGGGAGAGGGAGGGGAGGTAGAGAGAGAGAGAAAGAGAGAATTAGGGTTAGAGAGGAGGACAGAGAAAACACAACTTTATTCCATGATGAAAACAATACAAGGCCTATGCGTCCTCTTATAGTGACGAGGAGCGAACATAAAAGAGAAATATTCTAAAATAGGAAGTACGAAAATACTTAAATTGACAGACGCAAACAAAGCAACAAATTAACGTCATAAGAAAATACGGTAAAAAATTAATTAATTATTCGCCGCGAGAATTGTGGGCCCATCCGCTATACGCGTCCGGCGCGTGTAAACTTTCCAAGGTGGCTCGTCGTCGTGCAACTCCGTAATATAGTCTCACATTGTTTGTTTTGAGACTCATCTCTCTCTCTCTCTTCCTATATATATGTGCTCATACTTGAAAGTGAATAGTGAAAATACAGTCTACAAGTTTCGACTCAATCTTCTCTACAATACTCTGTAGTCTGAGAGATAATTATGTATCTTAGATGAGTAAAAAATGATATAATGTAGTAGTATCGGGTGCTAAAACAAAGTAGAAAATAATGACTCATACTAAATGTGAGTTGGTCTACTAAAAATAACAATGAAATACTTATTATATAGCACATAGTCTACAATCAAGCGGGCGTACTACAATTTGACATCTATGTATTGCCTCGCACTCTGAATTTCATGAACATGGGCAACTCTTTCAGAACTTTTAGATGAGTATATTAATGGAGGAATCTAGAGTATTCTAGGAAAATGTAGGTCTATGGAGTATTCTAGAAATAGACTTAGAATTGTGTAGAAAATTCTAAGATCTTATTTATGGATTATTTCAGAGTTCTATTATTTGAAGGAAAAACTTTGGAAGCCTATAAAAGGGCAAGCCCTCTTATTTATAATCGTCCAAGCAATAACCATGTTGAGAATTGAAGTTTTTATCTTTTAACAAGTTTTTGTGTGCTGTTCTCCCCTCTCTTTGGGTATTGTGAGTGAAGGTATTGTGGTTCCACATCGGAGCATCACACACCAACGTCATGCAAAACCATGCAAGGATTAATTCAGCATCGCTAGTATTTTATTGTTGTTTAATTTCATGCTTTGATATTGTCGCATTTTATTTTGACCTCAAATGATGTTAAGCACATTGAGGTGGCATTTTGAGAACTTAATGTTTGTTTGCATTCGAGCCATCCCGGATATAAGGGGGAGGGCTGCTTGGATTATGATTATGCAGAGTTTAATCAATTCTCTTTTCTCTCCTTAACTTTTCTATCTCACAATCTTCTCTCTCGACCGATGCCCTAGCAGTATGCCCGCTCATGCGCCGACACCAACACCGGGCATTCCCTAGCTACCCTCCACCGGAACAACTTCTCCCTCCCCCACTGACCACCCTTCATCACTAATATAGGTTCTTGAGGGTTTAAGAAGGAGAACTCCAAGCTCCTCCAGGATTTCTATATTGCCCGACTGCAAACTATATTTCAAATGGGGATCCCTATCAACTTGGTATCAAATCCAACACCTTCCACCTTTGGCCTTCCGACCTTCTCCGCCGCCGATGAGCCGCCTGCACAGGAACTTCCCGTGCACACCTCTGCTCGGTGTAAGCAAACTTCGGGAGCGCCGAATCCTCTGTTGCGTGCATTTCTCCGCCCATCCAGCCACATCCTTCGGTCCCTTCAATAACTTTCAAGCCGCACTGCAACGCCGTCCTCTTGCTCACCCATGCACGCTACCTTCCCTTTTTGACAACCCACTCTATGGACGAAGGTGTACTTATCTTGCTGCAGTTTCAGAAAATGATGACGACCCGCAACAATGTCGTCATCGAGGCCATCAATGCTCGCCTTGATGCCCCCTGCTACCACAACGATCTGCCTCCCACCACGGATCAACCATCCAATCCCGATCGGAGTTCACTCACCCCCGTTCTGACGGGAATGGTGTTTCCCGCTATGCGAAGATGGACTTCCCTCTCTTTGACGACCGTAAGGATCCCCTGACTTGTCTTACATATTGTGAACAATTTTTTGTTAATCAGTGCACCACTTCAGAGGATTAAATTAGTGCCGCCTCTTTTCACCTCATGGGCTCGACCCAACTATGATTTTTCTAGCTACAGCGGGAAAACCTCAGGCTTGGGAGGACTTAAAGGTCAATTGCAACCTTCGATTCAGTCCCCCGTTCGCAACAACCCCATTTACGATCTCATCTCTCTCCGTCATACATGGTGCATTGATGACTACCTGGAACAGTTCTAGGTGTTGCTCTCTCGCACCCCTTCTATTCCACCGGCACATTAGGTGCCCATCATAACGATGAGCCGCCATGAGCATCTCTGTCTAGGTAGTTCCAGAATCCGACGAACCTCACTACCTCCATGAGCTTCGTGCGTGTCTGCAAGAAGTGTACTTGATGGATCAACCACACCTGGAACGTTGTAGCAGTGAAAGACCTTCCAGGGGTTTCATTACTTCCCCTGCCCAGTTCATCGGTAGGCCCATCAAGGGAAAGGTGGGCAACTGATCGGCCGCAATTCGCCGCCTATCGACCTAAGAAATGGCAGACCACCGAGCCAATGACCTCTATTACAATTGTGACAAACGCGACGACCATTCCAAACACCTCTTTTGGCTTGAGGTCGAGGACCCCTCCGATTGAGAGGGGGTGGTTGATGATCCGAGGGACCCAGAGCTTTCTCTACATGCTATTGCCAACGATTACACCAGGGAGACGATTTAGATGCAAATTATGGTGTCCGACTAGATGTTGGCAGCTCTCATGGATTTTGGTAGTACACACAGTTTCATTAATTAGCACATAACTCAGCGTATTCCGCTCTCTGTGACTCGCCAAAGTTGCCTCAGCGTCTTCGTGGACAATGACTGTGAAATGGTTTGCCCATGAGTTTTTCGGGTCGTTCCAATTGTTGTGGATGGGTACCATTCATATGTGGATTTGTTGGTGATTTCCTTTCAGGGATTTGAGGCCATCTCAGGGGTTCGATGGCTGCTCACTTTGGGGATGTCGCTATGGGATTTTGATCACCTCACGAAGACTTGGGGACTTGGACCTCATTGAACGGTATGGCAACTCCGCAGCTGATTCGCGACTATTCTTCTTGGTCCAAGAAGACAACACAGGTCACATATGCCTCACGACACTATGGTTTCCCGGACTAGCCTACCTCCCCCACGACGACATGATCTCCGCATCTGCTTCCTTCCAAACACGGCCTTTGTGGTCGTTTGACCCCACCACTATCCCTTTATATCGAAGGAAAAGATTGAGCGTGCGTTGACATGCCATAATAGGGCATCATTCGTCACAATGTCTCCCCTTTCTCTTCCCCGGTTCTCTTTGTCCATAAGAAGGATGACACATGGAGGCTTTGTGGACTACCACGAGCTTAATGCACAGATAGTTAAGGACAAGTTTTTTATTCCCTTGGTTGAGGAATTACTCGACGAGTTGCACGACGCCCGCTACTTCCCCAAGATGGACTTATGCTCGACATGGAGAAAGCCACTTTCCGCACCACCATAGCCACTTCGAGTTTCTCGTGATGCCCTTCAGGCTTACCAATGAGCCGTCCAACTTCCAAGCTCCATGAATAAGGTATTCCATGACCTTTTGCGGCGTTGTGTACTTGTTTTCTTTTATGACATTCTTGTGTACAACAAAACATGGGCATCCCACCTGAACCATTTGCGCCTCGTTCTCCGGCTCATCCACAAGCATAAATTGTTCTTGAAATGAGCCAAATGCTCATTTGAGATTGATAGGGTAATGTATTTGGGGCACATCATTAATAACATTTGGGTCTCCGTTGACTCAACCAAAATCTAAGTGGTGACCGACTGGACGATTCCCCAATATCCATGCCAGCTATGCGGCTTTTTGGGCCTCATATGCTACTACTGGAGTTTCATTCATGGGTACAACGTGATTGAGACGCCTATTAGTATCAAACATCATTTTATCTTCTCGATCAAATTCTTTATTTATTCTACTAATTAATCATTTATTATTGTCGTTTATATCTTTTAAAAAATTGAATTAATGTGGTCACTTGATCATATTTAAATCCCAACGCATAATTATCTTTCACAAACACCAAATCAATTAAAAATTATAGAGTTCTCACATTATTTTTTTCTGTGTTTTTTTTAAAATAAATTACAACAAAAATCTCACTCAAACACACCTTTCATGTTCTAAAGGCACAAATAAGACGCAAACCTCTAAGCTTGGTGAACTTTGAGGCTTAGGCATGCCTGCGGAGCGTCTTTAATAGTTGTAATATATATTTAGGCTATTCCAAGTCGTCCTTAGTGTATTAAACCCGGATTGGGGTAGTTTGGTCATTTTTTGTTTTTAGGTTTCCTCCTTACTCAAGTATATCTTCAAGACTTCTTTGCGCCTTGGTGCGCCTCGCGCCTTTAATAACTAAGCCCTAGAGCTCCTCAACCAAATCAAGGAGGGGAGGCTTCCCTCTTGTTGGGCTGTGAAGGATGACCTCATTGTTTACAAAGGCAAGATCAATCTACCAACTGCTCCCCTACTGATCCTTGCCATCCTGGCCGGTACTCGTGTAGCAATCCATGAAGGGCTCTATCCACTTGCCTCCTCAACACAATCGGGTGGAATTTTTTTTGCATTGCCTCAAGTGTAGCATGCATGATTTCATTGTCGTCTGCTCAGTATGCCCGTGCATCAAGGCGGATCACCTACTTCCAACAAGCCTTCTTTAGCCACTTCTAGTGCTAACACGGATATGGGCAAACATCTTTATGGGCATTATCGATTGTTTGCCCACCTCGAGAGCGCGGGTCGTCATCTTCGTGGTGGTGGATAGATTCTCCATGGGGCCTACTTCATCGCCATGAATTGGTCCCATTATAGCGGAAGGGGTTGCTCGTATCTTCTTCAATCAGGTGTCCCTCCTACAGAACCTATTCAAGAGTATTTTGTCAAATTAGGACACGTTCTTCACTTCTTAGTTCTGGCAGGAGTTGTTCACACTGTGCGATACTAAGCTCGTCCTTTCCTCTGCTTATCACTTGCAGTCGGACGAGCAAACCGAGGTGGCCAATCAGACAGTCGAGATGTATCTTCACTGTATCACCAGGATCTCCCTAAGGACTGGTCACGCTGACTTCCTTTGGTGAAATATTGTTACAACACCTCCTATCATACAACCCTCCATACCACTCTCATTTGTCTTATCTACGACTAAGATCCCCCTTGCCTACGCAAGACGTCAGTTTGTTGTCTAGTTCGACATCCTTGGATAGCGACTTACAGACCCATGACCGGATTCTCAGCCTTGCTTGATAGCGTCTTCTCCAGGCATAGGAGCGCATGGAGGCCGCCTACAATCGGGGCTACCACGATCTCTTCTTCGCAGCTGAGGATCGGGTGTGACCGAAACGGCGACCATACCACCAGACATCCGTCGCCAAGAGACCCTACCAGAATTTGGACCCAAATTTTATTGTATGTAAGTTTTGCAGTGTATCGACGACGTGGCATAACATCACCAACTCCCACCTGATACCCGGATTCACAATATTTTCCATGTGTCTCAGTTAAAGCTGTTCATAGGAGTGTTATCCTTAGAACCCTTGGTCCAACTACCACCATAGCTGCAGGACATGCTTGAGGACAAGCTTGATGTCGACAAGGGAGATGTTGTGGATCCACGTTGGGGCGTCTGATGTCAGCGTCGGGCAAAACCACGTAAGGATTAATTCCGCATTGCTAGTATTTTATTTTGTCTTTTAATTTCGTGCTGTGATATCGTCACATTTTATTTTGACGTCATATGTGTTTAGCCCAATGAGGGGACATTTTTGGGAACTTAATGTTTATTTGCTTTTGAGCCCACCCGGATATAAGGGGGAGAGTTAATTGGATTATGCTTATACATGGTTTAATCAATTTCTCTTCTTTCTCTCTTTCTATTTCAACAACTTTTATATCAGACATCTATCTAGACCACTGACCTAGCCGCACGCCTGCTCACGTGCAAACGCCAAGACCGGTATAAGTTCCCGAGGGTCCAAGAAGGGGAACTCCAACTTCCTCTTGTATTTCTATGCTGTCCGGCCGCAAACTAGATCCCAAACGGGGGTCCCTATCAAAAGGCCGTATTAGGATTGATGATCTTAAGGTTGCACGGGTGTCAACCGCTAGAGAATTCCAAGCCCTTGATACTTGCATGGTGCTAAGACAGCTCTTCACTGTTTTAAATAAAGGAGCCAAGCATTTTTTTTGTTCCTTTTACTTCATCTGTCTCTCTTCTTATTTTCTTCTTTTCCCTCCTTTCTTTTATCTTTGCTGTATCTTTTCATCTCTTAGCCCAGTCCCGTGCCTCCTCCCTTTTGTAGAAGTCGTTTGCACTTCTCCAGTTCTCTGCACCATTCACCTGTACTGTACGTACATAGTTCTGGATGCGGCTCTATCTATTTCCTTCACAGCAATAAACACATGCAATTGACCTGTGCATCCTCTTGTAATTTTGTTCAGTAATGTCAGTGGATGAACTATGGCTCAAATATGTTTTGAAGCAAAACCCTTAATATGAAAAGTTGCCACAAATATTTGATCTTTTTCTTACCATTAATAGAGGCGCAGTTCATTTTTATTTTTATTCGTAATACTCATATTCTTTTAATTTTATCTTTAATCTGTGGAGAAATAAGACCATGCTTCACCACTCTAACAGTCCATACATTTCTCCTGCTACAATATGCAAAAAAAAATCCTGACTTAATAAAAATCTGTCTCATCATACTGGATTTGCATCATTACTGACTCTCAACGGGGATCCTTACAATTGCTTTCTCTTATTTTTTTTTAATTTATAACACTTCCATGTCATTTATTCTATGACAGTTTTTTTTTCTGAAACCCTACAAATATATCTGTTGGGAGTATGTCTTGAGCACTCTTTCTCTTAATGTTTGTCTAGTTCAATGGTTCCCGGGTCAAGAAATCCAATGTGGGGAGAAGAGTTCAACTTTTTTGTTGATGCACTTCCTGTCCAGGTTAGCTCGATGTGCCTCCTTCTCTTTCTTTCAATCTTAATGCATCGAACGGGCCTCATGCATAAGTTTTTTTCTTAAATTTCGAAACATCATTTCTTATAGAATATAATGAGGCTATATTAATCGATACTGCCTTTGCCACTAAGACGATACTCTTATAGTGTGAAAGTGTTCCCTTTGTGTAAGAATACAGCCATCCAACTAAAAAACAATTTGTAATAAGAGGGGCCCAAGATTTTATAAATGCACCAAAGGCATATTGAATACACGGTATGGGAGTATTGTTCCACGTTGTTGCAAAGCTCTTTATCTATTGTTATTTTAGCATAGTATGTGTGCAACTCAAAATAAGCACGGGTATATTTTTTGGTGTGGTCATTTTAATTTTCTGTGCAATCCGTTTAGATTAATGTTACAATATATGACTGGGACATAGTATGGAAAAGCACAGTTCTTGGATCTGTTTCTATTCCTATTGAAAATGAAGGCCAAACAGGAGCTATCTGGCACACACTAGATAGCACGTCAGGACAGGTTTAGTATTAATATGTACTCTATTTTTTATCGTAAGTTTGCTTGAAAATTCTTTTATTAAATGTTTTATTCATTTCAGGTTTGTCTTCATACTAAAACAATGAAACTTCCTGCGACTTCTGCCAGGTTATTTCTTTCTTCTATTTGTCTAGCTGATACTACTTTCTAGTACCACTTTTTTGTTTCTCGGTTGCCAATCAAATTATTGTACTCCTATTTTTGCTTTTATGTCAGGAGGTTTTCTTTTCGTTCTATGGATCTTTAGCCTCGTTTATTAAGATAATATTTGTTTTCCTTGCTATATTTAAGATAAGTGGTTTTGTTGGATGTTAAAATTAATGGCTTTCTTGTATTATTGGCCCATAAGAGCCTCATTATAATAAAAGAGTGTAAGATATAATGATCCTGGATCCATACAAGCATGAAAAATGTTGATTTAACTCTACTCTGAGAACTACTGCCGACAATGATAATATCATCAACATAAACAAGAAGAATGTTAGTATGGGTACTGGAATTACCTACCGCTCGTTTTCACTCCACAACACTGCTTCCACAAGATTTACTTAACCCAAGAGGGTCGATAGAGAGAGAAGGATATCGCGTACCTAGAAGGAGCCACCCGAGCATGCTAATCCGGTAAATAGTTGGTGTTACAGTCAGAGGCCTCTCCGCTAACTCAGAAGTGTAAAGAAATCCTACAAAACAAAGCTTGGTAATGCTAGAGGGAAAAGGTCTTGAAAGAGAGGTCAACCAAAGATTCCTTCCCTTTAACAACAAATGTCTATTTATAGGATTTGGGGCCTACCCAGCAAACAACCTATTTGGCCTTCTGGTCATGCTAGAAATAGGGTGTGGGCAGGTCTATAGCCTATCTCCATTAATAAATTTTTTTATTCGCAAACAGACAAGCTAGAAATAGAGAGTGCCACTGGCCTGGGCAGACAAGCGGCCGCTTTGCAGCCTCTCTTCATAGAGATGGAATGGTCTACCGTACTTAGAAGACAAACGAGAAACAACCTCAAAAAACTTCTAAAACAATGACCAAGTAGATTGCTTCAGAATGTAAAGAGACTTCATATGGACATACAAAATTTTCATCCTTTCATGGACCCTAGAGGTTATGCATAAGAACCACTCTCTTAATTCAACTTTTAAGCATGAATTTTTGGTCTTTAACCAATGTAGTAAGACATTGAATCAGTAGAAGCCAAAGAGATAAGGAGCCAAATAAATGTCAATTTACTCATAGGTGAAAAATGTAGGTCTTTAAGTGTACTATGTAGCAACAATAGAATCCTTAAGATACTTAGTCGTCCCATCCATATTATGATTTATAGTAAAAATTAATGTACGCCTGACTGTTTTACGACCAATAGGTATCTTTACCAATTTCCACATATTATTGGCTGAAAGTCTGCAGTTCCACTTTCATACTTGATATCTAACAGGGATTCCATCGGGCTTCCTAAACACTAGATGTTCTAGCAGTAGAGTCGAGAATAGTGTATGGCCTAAAATTAGGGAGATGGTGCTATGCGGAGTGGAGAATAATGTGTAATATGATTTGTGCTACATTGCGCTTACCCTTTTTCAAAGCAAAGGAAGTATCATTCAGGATATTGTACGATGAAATAGGTGATGGTGGAAATCAATAATCTTAAAATTTGATGGAAGTTATATAGTATACTCATGTTTTCTAGTATAATTCAGAATAAAATAAATTTTTTTTTTGCCGGAACAAGGGAACATTGACTTGGAGGGAAGAAGAGGGAGATTTCCATAGGGAAAAAGAAGGGGCAGTTTTCAGCCTTTGGCCCAATCCTGAGTTTTTTCAATCCATTGTCAATACTATTACACGATGAACTTAGATTTTCTCCCCATAAATGTAATACATTATATTTAACTGTAAATGATTCCTAGACCCCTCTCCCCCGCACGCACGCTCGCGCGCGCGCACACACACACACACTTAATTAGATGAATAGCAAATGCCACAACCCTTGAACTCCTTCGCTTAATGAGCCTCTTTGAATGCACCTTCCATTCCCTCGCAGAAGTTCCCTGAGCCGCAACAAAATTTGAGCAGGTAGAATCCGAGTTGTATCACATGATTTAACTAACGTATCCTAGGCTACAATGTTTAGTTCTAGCACAGGCTATTCAGGGTGCATCTAATTGGTCCATTCTAGATGAGGCTACTTCTGCTCGGTTGGTTGTTGAGTCGTAAAGTTACTCCTTTTACAAAATTTACTGAATATGCAAAATTATGATATGATTATTTCTCTAGAGAGAGAGGGTGAATAGTGATTTTAAAACTCTTTGCCCTAATTTTTTTTCCCAATCACAATATGTACACAACATAGATCCAGATAACAAAAATGAATCACAACAGAGATATAATAAGAAACAAGAAGCAACTTCATGAAGATAGAGTCTAAGCTATAGATCAAGCATACAGACGACACGAGTTTTTATAGAGATACCTTGAATCAATTGGGTGCTCCACTATTCTATAGCCTATGGGATTCCACTACCTTCAGTAAGGCCCACTGAGTCTTTTTCACTCTGCAACCTCTTGGATCTTTTGTTAGAAGATTCTGGACTTTCCTGAAAGTTTTTTTTGACTAGGAGGAGACTTGACAACCTCGTTAAATCTTTAGACAGGAGATCCTGTAAGACTTACAACTTGTGAAATGAGAGAATATTCACAGAAGAGATAATGTCACTTGTTGCATCTCAAGAAGAAAATGTTGTCAGTTTTTAGAAAGAAAGAAAGATTAGTGCTCCCAGCTTTGAGAGGGAGGAGAGGGAGTTTCTTTCTTTTGAAAGGGATTTATATTCTTCTTTTTTCCAATATCTAATAAGGAAGTGCAACATCTACTTTCTTTTCCTTATAACTCCTTGATCAAGTCCCAAAAAGAACGAATATCTTCCTTTTCTGAATTTTCCTTGTTGCTTCTGTAACTACTTTATTTGAATTATCGACAATGGTACAAATTAGGTCTCCCGATCGACGACCGACGAATGTTGAGCTCTGGGTTGGTCGGCGATCACTGAGCTATGAACAACGATCGACGAATTCAAATCTTTGTTCTTCAGTCTCAACTTCCTTCCGAACCTCAGTCAGCAGCGAATGGTTAACGTTTCACCGGTCAGTGGACGCCTGCAATGATTGATAATCGGGATCCTTCCTTTTTTCAGCGCTGATGAAGTGATCATTCTGTCAATGATCACAGGGGCTCGGTCAACGATCGGGTCTCCAATTGACAAACGCTCAGTTGGCGATATGGTAACTAGTCGGCGTACAAGTCCCCGATCGACGAATGCCTAGTCTATGAACGCTGAACTCCTGCATAACTTAGCCATTCTTCTTCTTTTGAAAGACTTCTTTTTAGCTTCCTATTCTGATCAGTTTTTTTCTTCTATAAGTAGTCTTCTCATTGTTTTGTACCATCAAATCAAGAATTTTCTAACAATCTCCCTCTATTTGATGAGGACAAAATCACTAGAAATTTGATTCGATTACCAACAACTTGTTACCTTCTGCTACTTTTTGCTTTGCTCTCCCTAATTTCTTGTGGAAGTTCATCTATCTTGAGTTTCTTCTTGCACAGTTCATCCTCTTGAATTGAGGCTTCTACTTGTACTGGATTCTTCTCCCTCTTCATTTGGAAGTGGACAAGTATAAGTTTCTTCTTCCCCTACAGTACATTCTTTCCCATCTAGAGGTTGATCTGCTCCTCCTTTCTTGCAGCAACAACAATATCTGGATAGTTTTCTCTTAAGATTCTCCCTTTCTTTTTGTTCTCTGACAAATAAGGTCTTTAGCAGGCTGAGTCTTCATTTTAGATACGCATTGAGAGATAAGTAAACTCCCTCTGGAGTTGAACAACTCCTTTCTTCTTCTTTCAACTGGCTTCACTTTAACACAACAATTACTTCTTGTTACCTTCTGTTTTGCTCCCCCTACTTTCTTGTCTAAGTTCATCTACCTTGGAACTTTTTCTTGCACAGTTCCTCCTCTTGAACCGTGGCTTCTACTTATACTAGATTCTTCTCCACCTTCATTTGGAAATGGACAAGTGCAAGTTTCTTCTTCCCCTACAGTACTTTCCTTCCTCTCTAGAGCTTGATCATCTCCCCTACTAGATGGCTGCTGCTATGCAGTCACTACTGCTGCTGTAAAGACATGCTGATGCAACAACATCCGAATAATTTTCTTGTAAGATTCTCTCCTTTTTGTTCTCAGAAAAATATGTTCTTCAACAGACTGTGAATCTGTATTTTAGATACCAATTGAGAGATAAGTAAACTCCCCCTCAGTTAGACAACTCCTCTCTTCTTCTTTCAGCTGGCTCCACTCTTTAGATACCAATTGAGAGATAGTCCAATTTTTGCACATCAAAAACAAGAAAATCTATTGTACCCGCTCCTTTTAGGTAGAGAGGGATAAGTGGAGACAGTAGAAAAATATACAGGCTAAGCCACTTGTGACCTGTCAGTCAGCGATCAGCATTTGTTGACCATTGGAATTGGTGGCACTCAACGATTGTTTGTCAATGCTGCGGTCTGCGTTTGGCGACCGGCTGTTAGAAAGCCTGTTGCTGAGCGGCTGCAGCAAATTCAACCTTCTTGTAGTGGGTCGGTGATCAGCCAATCTATGATCAACCATCTGTGCGGTTGGCGGTCGGCAACTAGTCGGTCAGCGATCGTTCAACGCAATTTGAAATAGAGAATTTTCTGTAACTTTTCTTTCATTTTTTCCTGAGTAGAAAACTTCCATGTCTTAGCGAAGGAGATATGGCAGTGATAAGGAACATTGTCAGTGAGAGGATGAGAAAAGTGAGGAATATGTTGCTTTAGTTTCCTCACAGGTTTAGGAGGATTCCTCTTTCAATGAGTTGTTTTTGAGAAGCTAACATTGATCTTCTTATTCTTTATTCCTTCAAATACAAAAATAGGAGAATCTTTGCTTTGTGGAAGAGGTACTTGACATGCAACTGTGATAGGTTCAACTCCAACTCTCCCTTTCTAAAATCTTGAAGATTTTCAGTAGGGTCTTTGAGCTTGCCACTCCTACCATTGATGCAGTCAAGCTCGTCCTTGGCCTTTGAGAGATATGTGACCAAACTCTTATTTTCTTTGAGAGTGTTTCTGAGCTCTTCCTCAAGAGCATAGTTTCTCGTCAAATTCAAGAATATTAAGACAGACTCTTAAAAACATCCCTAAATTCTGGGGCCGAGAAATCGAAGAGTCAAGGTCCAGATCTAGTATCTCACTGGAGTTGTATGTTTCTTCCTGCTATGATGTACAACATTTTCTTCTTCATTCAAGAATTTGCAACATTGTAGATCCTCCTGGAATCTGCAACATTGTTCTTCCTCCTGGAATCTGCAACATTGTTCTTCCTCTTGGAATTAGCATCATTGTTCTTCCTCCTGGAATCAACATCATTGTTCTTCGTCTTGGAATCAACTACATTGTTCTTCCTCCTGAAATCAGCAGCTTTGTTCTTCCTCATGGAATCAACAACATTGTTCTTGCTCCTGGAATCAACAACATTGTTCTTCCTCCTGGAATCAACGACATTGTTCTTCCTCCTGAAATCAACAACATTGTTCTTCCTCCTGGAATCAACAACATTGTTCTTCCTCTTGGAATCAACAACATTGTTCTTCCTCTTGGAATCAGCAGTATTGTTCTTCTTCCTGGAATCAGCAACATTGTTCTTCCTCCTGGAATCAACAACACTGTTCTTCCTACTGGAATCAGCAGCAGTATTCTTCCACCTGGAATCAACATCATTGTTCTTCCTCCTGGAATCCACAACATTGTTCTCCCTCCTGGAATCCGCAGCATTGTACGCCCTCCTAGAATCCGCAGCATTGTTCTCCCTCCTGGAATCCGCAGCATTGTTCTCCCTCCTGAAATCCGCAACATTGTTCTCCCTCCTGGAGTCCGCGGCATTTTTCTCCCTCCTGGAATCCGTAGCATTGTTCTCCCTCCTGGAATCCGCGGCATTGTTCTCCCTCCTGGAATCCGCGGCGTTGTTCTCCCTCCTGGAATCCGCAGCATTGTTCTCCCTCCTGGAATCCGCAACATTGTTCTCCCTCCTGGAATCCACAACATTGTTCTCCCTCCTGGAATCCGCAGCATTGTTCTCCTTCCTGGAATACACAGCATTGTTCTCCCTCCTGAAATCCGCAACATTGTTCTCCCTCCTGGAATCCGCAGCATTGTTCTCCCTACTGGAATCCGCGGCATTGTTCTCCCTTCTGGAATCCGCAACATTGTTCTCCCTCCTGGAATCCACAACATTGTTTTCCCTCCTCTAATCCGCAGCATTGTTCTTCCTCCTGGAATGCAACATTGTTCTCCCTCCTGGAATCCACAACATTGTTCTTCCTCCTGGAATCTGCATCACTGTTCTTCCTCCTGGAATCTGCAGCATTGTTCTTCCTCCGGAAATCTGGAAATCTGCAGCATTGTTCTTCCTCCTGCAGTCTGCAACATTGTTTTTCCTCCTAGAATCTGCAACGTTGTTCTTCCTCCTGGAATCTGCAATATTGTTCTTCCTCCTTGAATCTGCATCATTGTTCTTCCTCCTAGAATCTGCAATATTGTTCTTCCTCCTAAAATCTGCAGCATTGTTCTTTCTCCTAAAATCTGCAGCATTATTCCTCTTCATCCAGGGCTACAAGACACTTTGACTTCTTTTTCTTCCTCACACTCAGAGTTTGAACTCTCATTTGAGGTGGAGGTCTCACTTCAGCTCTTAACAATCACACCCTTCTCCTTCTTGCTGGGTTTTCTTCTATTTTTAGCCTTTCTATGGGATCGTTTCAAGTCCCTTTCCTTCTTTCTGCACTCTTCCTGCAGCAAGAACATTTAAATTTTTTAAAATTATTATTATTTTCGTACTTGTGGTTCTTGAAGTTTCTCTTTTTGCTCATGTATTTGGAAGAATGTTTCTTCTTCCTTTCAAAAATCTTCTTGGCTGAAATGTGATGTCCTTATCAGTGTAGGAGGTCAAGAGCCATTGATTGTTATAGGGTTGGCTTGGGGGGGGGGGGGGGCTTCTTCTTCTCTTTTATCTTAGGGTATGACAAGTTTAAATGATTGGAGCCTTCTTAAAGTCTTTGTTTCCTGAGTAGATTAACACCTAGGGGGGGGGGGTGAATAGGTTTTACAAGTATTTATGTAATACTTTTTGATTTTGGCGTGTTGTGAGTTAGATTATTGTTTTAGCTTTCAAGAACACAGATCAACACATAGTATTTATAGTGGTTCTCCAAGGTATGAGTACATCCACTTTTCCTCCCACCTTTCTAACAATGTGTTAGACAAGGAAAACTTCTCCAAATCTCAACTCAAGGAGCTTACAACACAGATAGCTCAAGATCTCTCAGACTTTCTCCAAGTCCTATCTCAGGCCTAAGCCGTACAACTCAGAGTAAGCTCTACTCCTACATTTCAGTGATCCTACAGATCACCTACCTCAGACTTACTAAAAAGTCCTACAACTCAGGCTAGAAGGATAGCCCCACACTCAGAGATATTATCTCCTACACCTCAGATTTGACTCAGATCCTACCTCAGGCACACAGGCCCTACCCACTCATATTCACACTGAATCTTACCTCTCAGCCTTTATAATCTAAACTTGCAACTCAGATCAAGATTGATCCTACAGAAAGAGTAAGTTGTTGTTGATGATTGACTCCAGAGAAAGTGTCCTCTGAGCCTTCTTTCTGGATTGAGTGAACTCAACCCTAACTTCTGCACAATAACAAGAAATTGGATCTTCAAGAAGTTTCTACTTGTGCTGAGAAGACAACTGCATAGCACTGACTGTTCAAGCCTTTGATGTAGTTGAGTTGATTGCAGTGGCCTTGAAGAACACCAGTAACTTGGGTTTGCTCTGCTTCCCCTTCAAACTCAGAAAAGAATTTTTTGATCTAGCTGTTGAAGATGAAATGTTACTTCAGATCTTTTTGTTTCTTCAACACTCAAACTTTGTTTATGTTTCACAGAGTAGCTGTAAGAACAAGTTCTTCGAAATCTTCTCTTTGTCTAGTGGAAGAAGATGATCAAAGAAAAGCCTTTCTTTTAATTTCTCGGGAATCACATTTTATCGATCTCCGTCCAACGCTCTTTGCGCAGTATGGGCCAGCCGAAAATGTCAACTGTAACTTTTCTTTTGCATTTACAGCTGTACTAAAGACATAACGCCTTTTGTCATCTGACGCGCTATTCCCGCAACATTTGAATTATTGATGACGTCAGCACGGCTCAGCGCTTGTGTACTTGGTAAATTACAAACAATCTGCGTAGGCGTTGAGTGAAGCCTTGTCACTTAACACAGAAACACTTTGCAAAATTTTGCATCTTAAGGCGTCGAGTGAACCTTCAACACTTAACGTTTTTGACATTTGCAGTCTAAATGTTAAGGCGTTGCGTGATCCTTTATCATTCAACGCATCTGAACTTAGCTGAAATTTCTCTGCATGAAGTCGTTGAGTGCAGCTTCAACACTCAACGCTTCTGGATTTGACTGTCTTCTTGATGAGGCGTTGAGTGTCCTGAGTTCACTCAACGCTTTTATACTTGATCTGAAATCCAGCTGAGTAGGCGTTGAGTGAACTTTCTTCACTCAACGCTTCTGTCCTTAGACAGATTTCTGGTCAACAACTCTGAGGCTTTGACTGTTTGAGGTTCTGTCAACGCTTTTAGCCTCTTGGCGTTGAGTGATCTGTCTTCACTCAACGTTTTTGGACTTAGCCAGTTTTCTGCTGTGCCAACATCCTGTCTTGAGTCCAACTGTCATTGTGACTCAGACAACCTATCAAATCAGTGCAACAGAATACAGTCTGCATACAATGAACTTGGAATATGTATTAGATATATTCATGTGTATACCATTGACTTGTGGACCTTCTTCAAATTTAGGACATTGTGATCAATGGACGTAACACCTTCCATAAAGAGCATCTGGGGCAATCACTTTTAACTCGAAGTTTTTCTTGATGGACTATGTGTATGAGAGATACTCGTTGGCATTGTTTTAAATGTTCTCCGACATGTCCAACATGTCTCCCGACATGTCATTTTTAAGGGCAAAACGATATGTTTCTATATGAAAAATAGATTGTCTTTTTGTAAAATATAGACCAACATGTTCGATTTTTTCTGATATATCGGCATACACGACTTTTAAATATATCGTCCACTATTTTTTTTATGTGATATTAGCAGACTAACAATATATGTTTAAGTCGCATATGTGTATTATGTATGTTTAAATTAATTAGACATATTGTAATTTTTAACGTTTTATTCTTACAACCAATTTTGTTTAATTGTTTGACAATTTTTTATTTCATATTACAAAAAAATATGTAAACATTTAATATATTTTTTAGTTGATTGTTTATATGTTCTTAATTTAAATTTATAGGTTTGAAAACACTTATAATCAATCAAAGATTTTTAATTTTTAAATCTTCTTTATTTGTAATAAAGTTATTGTTATCAAATTAAAATTATTATATACTATTAAATATATTTTACAATGTATCATTTTGTATTTTTTAATAATATTTTATCTTGGATAACATTCAAATTTATTTTGTGGTATAAATGACTCATTTTTAATCTCTTTGTTATATTATTTTTCTATTTTTATAATATATAATTATAGTTTTTATACATATTTTTTCGACATGTCTCCGACTTCTAACATCCGACATTTAAAAGCACAATCCAATATATCGCCGACATCTGATATTTACCACATTGCTCCTTGGTCAAACTCTTGAGCAATTTATTATTTTTCTCTTCATTGGGAATCGCTCTACTGTGGGTCTTGAGACCATTGATGATTACCTTGTATCTCTAGCACTAGTCCACTACTGTTTCTCCAAATTTCTTCTTAAAATTCTCATACTAGCCTATGAGATCAGTTTTTTTATATTCTCTTACATCTCACTCCTTTCTATCATGATAGTAAGAGTGATGTAGGGGTAGGCTAGTGGTGCTCGAAGACTACGACCCTAGGTGCTAGTGCAGGGGTGACACACTATTGCAACTCTAAATGTGATGCAACCGTTGGTAACAGTGACAATTAAATTAAGCAATGGAATTAATAACGTCACACAAATAATTGAATTAAAGAAACAAATAATTAACTTTCAGCAATTTGATAACGACTTCCTCCGCTCGGAGGGCCTAAGCAAGCGCGCAACGAATATTTCCTCCTGCGATTGTTAATATAAAAGAACCAATTTCTAGCCAACAATATTCTCAGCACAATATGATAAAATACCAAATGAAAATGTCAAGTCACAAAATACAATACCACAAGTGCTCACAACGTAGAGGGCTGAACCGAGGCACTGAAGGATTTGATGGGCGGATGTAAAGACGGGCGATTGGAGGTGGAACCGGTCGCGAGACGACGGTGACGGTGGCTGCCCTCGGTGGAAAGTGGTGGTAACGGAAGGTGAAACGGCGGATCCGACCACAAATGAGTAGATCCGGACCGGGGGTGAGTAGATCCGATGTTTAGGAGCGGATCCGGGCAAAAGTGGAAGGTTGTGCGGTGGAAATAACGGATCGGAGGGTGGTAGCACTAGATCAAAATATATCTATGGTTTTCGGAGCGGTGGGAAGTGGATCCACGAAGGGGAAGGAGGAGGAGTGGCCGGCTAGGGCAGGCCGGGCCTTAGGGAGGTCGGTTTTGAGGAGGAGAGGGGTGGTGAGGGGGCTGGAGGGTTGGAGGAGGCCGACGGTGGGGAGGCTGCAGGCCGACCGAGGGAAACATGGAAAAAAATGGAAAGCGGCTTGTTGGACTGTAGGCCGACTGTATGGGGGAGTGGATTTTGGGGATTCCGGTGGGGGAGAAGACGATGGAAAATGATGGAGGTGGGTAGAGGTTACCTTGGGGAGGAGTTTGGCGGCCTAGGAGTCGTCACCTAGGGTTCCACGACGTCGGCACCGGGGCGGGATCGCTGTAATCCGGGAAACTCTTTCTCCAAATCCAACAACGACTGAATTCAGCCCCTCTACATCCTATTTATAATAAAAGAGAAGCTAGGACATCCCCCATCAACGGTTATGATTGGCCGGTGGGTTCGCCCATAAAATACATCAAAATAAAACTAAAAAATATAAAGTAATATAGTTTTTTGACTCGCAGCGACGTCCGGACGCAACCGCGGAGTCCGATCGGCGATCCGATTAAGTCTTCCTGCGCGAATACATGTATGTGGGTCCCGCCTTGCGGCGAACCCCTCCAGGTGCATCTGATCGTTCCCCATCAACTCCGCCCCGACTGAGAAGCCTTCATCTCCGATGAATGGAGATGATCATACTGAGGTCGAAATCCGGGGGCGAGCCGATCGAGCTCTGTCAGTAGTATCCAAGTGTCGTCAGTGTCAGAGCGGCCCCGCCAATGTACCAGGTAGCGGCAACGCGGTCCGTCCGAGGTAGGAACAAACTGGTGGGATCTGATTTCCGTGATGCTCTCATCTATCGCCTCTCGGAAGGTGGATCGGTGGTGCGATCGGTGGTGCCTGCGGTGGAACCAAAGGGGATGACGTCCCAGGTGGGTAAGTGGCAATAGTGGGTGAATCAGGATGTCCATCAGATGGTGGTGATGTGCGAGGGTGGTATGGTAGCGACAGTGGGGGCGGGGGTAGCTGGGCATCTCCACTGCTCGGGTCCACATACTCATGAGATTCTTAGTATGGAGTCAGGACCTCAACATTAAACACAGGGTGAATTCTCATACTGGCCGGGATGTCAAGTCGGTAGGAGTTGGTTCCAATACGACTAATAATGGAATACAGACCCATTCACGTCACGCTTAACTTCTTGCCAGGCCCCGAAGGGAGCCTCTCGGGGCGGACTCGCACCATTACCTTCTCACCTATGTTAAATACTTGCTCTCGCCTTCGCTTATCTGCATGAGCTTTGTAATTTTCATTGCTTAATATTATTTGTCGGCGGACCGACTCATGCAAATCATGCAAGTGCTGTGCAAATCACTCCGCAGGCTCGCTAGGGCGGGACTCTAAAGGGCTCGGCACAAGGTCTATGGGTTTCCTCGGGTCATATCCTGACACTACATGAAATGGACTCAACCCGGTGGACCTATTGATTGAGATATTGTAGGCAAACTCTGCTATCGGCAAATCTAAGTCCCAACTGCCTACACGCTCTCCTACTAGACACCGCAACAGATTCCCTAAACTCTGATTCACTACCTCATTCTGTCCGTCCGTCTGTGGGTGATATGCCGAGGAAAACATAAAGATAGTGCCAGTCTTGTGCCATAGGGTTTTCCAGAAGTAGCTTACGAATCTTACATCGCGGTCCGACACAATCGACTTGGGCAGGCCATGCAATCGAAAGACGTCCCTCATGAATATAGATGCATCGTGAGTCGCATCTGCCGTCTTGCGGCAGGCAATGAAGTGTGTCATCTTCGAAAACGATCAACCACCACGAAGATGGAGTCGTGTTTCCGCAAGGTGCGGGGAAGTCCGAGAACAAAGTGCATGCTGATGTCCTCCCAAGGGCGGTGTGGTACGGGTAACGGCGTATAAAGACCGGTGTTCTGCTTATTGTCCTTTGCCGTCTGACAGATACGACAGTGGCGTACAACTCGGACTACATCCTTCTTAAGGCCGGGCCAGTAGAGACGGTCCTCGACAATAGTGATGGATTTATCTCGCCCAAAGTGGCCCGCGGCCCCGCCCGCGTGCAACTCCCAAATCAGATAATCTCGGTAAGATGTCTGGGGAATGCATAGATGGGAACCCCGGTACAAGTATCCCTCATAGATCTGTATCCCTCAACTGGGTCGGGTGGGTCTCGAGATAGGGCGGTGTAAATCCCGCCAAAATCAGGACACGTCGGATCGTCGAGTATCAACCTCTCAAGTCTCTCGACACTCGCAGTCATCGTCTGCAACAGGGATATGCGGCGACTCAACATATCAGCCGGCTTGTTCTCAACACCAGCGCGGTGCTTGAGAACATAATGGAAATCCTGCAGATATTCGACCCACTTCGCATGCCGGTGGCCCAGCTTGCGTTGCGAGTCCAGGTAACGTAGGGTCTGGTGGTCGGAGTACAACACGAACTCCCGGAGGAGGAGATAGTGCCTCCAGTAGCGTAGAGATTGGACTATCGCATAAAACTCTCGATCGTAATTCGAGTACTTTTGCTTAGACTCGTTCAACTTCTCACTAAAGTAAGAAACTGGATGTCCCTCTTGACTCAATACGCCACCTATACTGACACCTGACGTGTCACAGGCGACCTCAAAAGCGCGGCTAAAATCCGGCAGGTGTAGGACTGGAGCTGTCGTCAACCTTTCCTTAATCTCCTCGAAGGCTCTAGTGGCTGCGGGGGTCCACTGAAACTCTCCCTTCTTGAGACAACTCGTGAAGGTGGCCATGATCGTGCTGAACCCCTGGACAAACCTCCTGTAGAAGGTGGCAAGCCCGTGAAAGCTACGAGCCTCGTGGATATTCTTGGGCACATGCCAATCTCGAATAGATTTGACATTCTCAGGGTCCACGGAGACTCCAGTGGAGGATATAATAAAGCCCAAAAAGTGGACCGACTCGGAGAGGAATGCGCACTTCTTCAGGTTCACATACAGTTTGTCTTGGCGAAGGGTGCCAAAGAGAAGTCTCAGATGATCGAGGTGAGCAGCCTGAGTCTGGCTATAGACTAATATATCATCAAAGTACACCACCAGAAACTTGCCCATGTAGGGCCGCAACATCTGCGTCATAACTCGCAGAAACGTGCTCGGGGCATTGGACAGCGCAAATGACATAACTAGCCACTCATATAGACCGTCCTTGGTTTTGAATGCAGTCTTCCACTCGTCTCCCTCACGAACTCGTATCTGATGGTACCCACTACGAAGGTCGATCTTGGAGAAGATCTGGGCACCAGACATAGTATCTAGTAGGTCATCGAGTCGTGTGATCGGAGAACGATACTTGACCGTGATCATATTAATGGCGCGTCTATCGATGCACATACGCCAACTACCGTCCTTCTTAGGGGTAAGAAGGGCGGGGACCGCACAAGGACTCATGCTCTCACGAATGAACTGCTTCCGGAGAAGCTCGTCAACCCGCCGTTTGAGCTCAGCATGCTCATTCGGGTGCATACGGTAGTGGGGCAGGTTCGGGAGGGAGGCTCTCGGGACTAGATCAATGGCGTGTTGAATGTCCCTTGGGGGAGGTAGCTTATCAGGGAGCTCGTCTGGCGTGATGTCCGCAAACTCTCCTAAAAGGGGACGCACCGCGGGTGGGTGGTCAGCTGAGGTGCCCTCTGTAACTTGGGTAGCGACGACGACATAAATGATGTTTGACTCGGCGCTTTCTCGTAGGAACTCACCTCGCCTCAAAATATGCAGTGGCCGTGAGACGCTCGTGCTCACAGATGGCTCTACCACACCCTTGGATCGATCACGGGGCTGGGTGGGCGTCAACGTAATCTTCCGCCCCTTATCATAAATGACACACGTGTTCGAGAGACCGAAGCACGTGACGTCACGATCGAAGGGGCGGCCGAGCAGCACATGAGCGACATCCATGGGAATGACATCGCACCAGAACTTGTCCTGAAAGGACGCGATAGTTATTGGGACTAAGCAACGCTGGGTGACCTGGATTGCTGCCTTGTCGACCCAGACGACACGGTATGGGTGGGGGTGAGGCTCGTCCTTCACCTGCATACAGTCAAGCCCCTTCTGGGCCACGATGTTCACGCAACTCCCACTATCAATAGCTAGCTTACAGGGACCGCCTGCACTAGGAAAGTACGTATAAAATATGGTAGTGCGCCGCCAATCCTCATCCACACGTGGGGTGTGCAGGAGGCGTCTATTCACTCCCACCTGTAATGATCGCTCGACATCACTCTCCCAACCTTCCTCAACTTCGGCCTTAACTTCATCTTGGGTCTCTTCGTCCTCTAAACCCTGCTCCTCCTCCTCAACTAGCAGGTTCCGTGTGGTGCACTGCGCCGCCACGTGGCATCTGCCAGAACATCTAAAACATACAATGCCCCCAGATCGCTGGACATCAGTGGCTATGGCTTTACCCTTCGCATCCGCGGGGATACGTGAGGGTGCAGCCGTGGTGGTCTGGGGCGGAGCGGGCTTCCTAAAAGTCGAGGAATCAGTCCGCGAAGTGAACTGCCTCGTACTAGACGATCAGAGATACTGCTCGTACTCGAGGGAGAGCTGAAATATCTGGTCAACAGTCTCCAAGGGGCGGGGAATCAACCCTCTCCGAATATCAGAACGAAGGCCCGCCTTGAAGCGGGTGGCAGTGGCAATAGGCTCCTCTGAAATATCACTCCTGACGATCAGCTCATCGAAGCGAGCCATGTACTCGGCGACTATAAGTGTCCCCTGCCGTAGGTTCTGTAGCTGCTCAAATAGCTGATCTCGGTATGACGCGGGGAGGTACTTCTCCTTCAGCATCTTCTTCATCTCGTCCCATCTGGCGATGGGGTAGTAACCATCCCGCTCTAGAGCTCTCTCAACACTGATCCAGAATACCTTAGCTTACCCGATCAACTTCATCTTCGTAAAGTGGACACAACGCTCATCACTCATGTCGTACCACTCGAAGTAGTAGTCCATGTTCAAGAGCCAATCGCTGAAGGCTTTCAGATCTAGGCGACCATCAAACGAAGGGGCGTCGAGTCGGATGCGACAATTGATGTCATGATAGTGGCCCCCTCTCCGAGGATCGGGGTAGTCCTCGGGGTAGTCATCATGGGCGTAGTCGTATCGAGCGGGTGGGGGACCACGCTCTCTCCGACCCGGGGGATAATTTTCATCCTGGTGATGGTCACGACGACCGTGTGGGGGCACACGATCTCTGGGGTCAGGCTGAGGCTGACGTGGCATACAATACTCATCACGCTGATGTGGCAGCCTATCCCGCGCCGAGACTTGCCTATGATCTATCGCAAAATCAGGATGTCGCCTTACCGACGGAATCGGGGCTCGATGAGGAATATCACGATGGTGACGGTCTGCGGGAGGTGGACCATCCCTCGGGCGTTGCCCCCGACGTGGAGGAGGGTCAGGGTCGTCCTCAAGAGAATCGTCACGCTGTGTCAGAGTGTCTCTGGCATCCTCTAAGTGGCCTAAACGAAGGTTCAACTCGGCAAGGTCATGACGCACATCGTCGAACTGGGCTCCTATGGTGTTAAGGCGACTTAGAACTAGGCGTTGGAACTCAGCAAAAGCGCCGTCCGAATTCGAACTCGTCGCTCGATCCTCGGTGTTCTGTGGTTCTACCATGCTTACTCTAAAAGTCCTACCACTACGGAGCATGCAAGTGGCCTAACCTTGCCCTCTGATACCAAAATGATGTAGGGGTAGGCTAGTGGTGCTCGAAGACTACGACCCTAGGTGCTAGTGCAGGTGTGACATTGCAACTCTAAATGCGATGCAACCGTTGGTGATGACGACGATTAAATTAAGCAATGGAATTAATAACGCCACGCAAATAATTGAATTAAAGAAACAAATAATTAACTTTCAGCAATTTGATAACGGCTTCCTTTGCTCGGAGGGCCTCAGCAACCGCGCAACGAATATGTCCTCCTGCGATTGTTAGTATAAAAGAACCAATTTCTAGCCAACAATATTCCCAGCACAATATGATAAAATACCAAATGAAAATGTCAAGTCACAGAATACAATACCATAAATGCTCACAACGTAGAGGGATGAAGCGAGGCACTGAAGGATTTGACGACCGGATGTAAAGACGGACGATCAGAGGTGGAACCGGTGGCGAGACGACGGTGACGGTGGCTGCCCTCGGTGGAAAGTGGTGGTAGCGGAAGGTGAAACGGCGGATCCGACCACAAATGAGTAGATCCGGACCGGGGGTGAGTAGATCCGATGTTTAGGAGCGGATCCGGGCAAAAGTGGAAGGTTGTGCGGTGAAAATAACGGATCGGAGGGTGGTAGCACTAGATCAAAATAGATCTAGGTTTTTCGGAGCGGTGGGAAGTGGATCCACGAAGGGGAACGGGGAGGAGTGGCCGGCTAGGGCAGACCGGGCCTTAGGGGGGTCGGTTTTGAGGAGGAGAGGGGCGGTGAGGGGGCTGGAGGGTTGGAGGAGGCCGGCGGTGGGGAGGCTGCAGGCCGGCGGCGGGAAACAGGGAAAAAAAGGGGGAAGCGGCTTGCTGGACATCAGGCTGGCTGTATGGGGGAGGGGATTTTGGGGATTCCGGTGGTGGAAAAGGGGAGAAGATGATGGAAAATGATGGAGGGGGGTAGGAGTTACCTTGGGGAGGAGTTTGGCGGCCTAGGAGTCGTCACCTAGGGTTCCACGGCGTCGGCACCGGGGAGGGATCGCTGGAATCCGGGAAACTCTTTCTCCAAATACAACAACGACTGAATTCAGCCCCTCTACATCCTATTTATAATAAAAGAGAAGGTAGGGCATCCTCCATCAACGGCTATGATTGGACGGTGTGTTCGCCCATAAAATACATCAAAATAAAACTGAAAAACAAAATAAAGTAATATAGTTTTTTGACTCGCAGCGACGTCCCGGACGCAACCACGGAGTCCGATCGGCGATCCGATCAAGTCTTCCTGCGCGAATACATGTATGTGGGAGACGCCTTGCGGCGAACCACTCCAGGTGCATCTGATGGTTCCCCATCAAAGAGCTTCCTGAATCTCTTAATAGAAGTTCATTACATTCTGATATGGGTCTCGTGAAAGTGTTTGACACCAGGTGCTCATGGCCTTTTCATTATAGCCTATCATCTTCTTGTTTTCATCAGACCATTGGTGTCTAAGCTTCATCACTTAAGTTTGAGTTACAACATCAATCTTTCTGGGTATGAAGTGTCTTAAGAAGATGAATTCAAAAATATCAATATTAATAGAGTTCATATAAAACCTTACTCTAGAATTCCATATAACAAATCTATTTATGGGTGAGGCACGGTCTCTCTGTTAGACATTTTGTGATTTAAGAAGATTTCTAATAGAAATACTCAGAATTAGAATCTTGATTCGTCAAGGTTTTAACTGTTACAGGTAAACATCACTCTTAATGAATGTGTTGAATTATGATCTGAATATTTCATTTTGACCCCTTACGGCTACAAACATACCCAACCTACAGTAACTACGATTTTGCATTAACCATGCTACCCAGCTCTAGCAATGTCTTCTGGATAATTTATGGAATTGCGAAAGAAACAAAAACATATGATATTATTGAATGCATAGCAGAACATTTCTTCTTTTTGAACTGTCAACAAAATGGGTCACTTCTTATGACAAATATTAGTCTTATAAATTTACGACCTAATTCTAATAGTGAGCCCCAACTGCTAGAAGCATCACTTAGCTATGCAAAGAAAAAATTTGCATAGCAAAAAGAAATAATTAACGATTTATACTATGTTATTAAAGGTGTCCCCAGCCGCGCCTAAGGCTCTAGACTCACCAGATTCAGAGGTTTGCGCCTCCGTACGCCTTATTTGCGCCTTTTGAATTTGAAAGGCGTGTCTAAGTTAGTTGTTTGTTGTAAATTTTTTCTTCAAAAATTAAGAAAAAAATAACATATGAACTCAATAATTTTTTATCGATTTAGTGTTTGTGAAAGATAATTGTGCGTTGAGATTTATATATGATGCAAATGACCGCATTTATTTTATTTTTTAAGAGATGAATGATTAATTAGTAGACTAGATGAAGAATTTGATCGAGAAGCTGAAATGATGGTTGATGATGATTATTTAAAATGTATGTGGTTGCACCTTGCCTTTATCAGACTTCAATACCCTTTGAGCTTTGGTGCGTCTTACGCCTTTAATAACAAAGATTTAGAACAACTAAGAAAACAGATACATAAAGATCTAACAAATATAGTCAAAAATTAGCAAATTTAAACATTGCCTTTAGAAGTAGTTAAAGAAAATGTTTTAGTCAGAGTACTTAGCAGAGAATAATAACATTTACTGAATATTAAAAAGTATTTAGACATCTCACCTTCTCAGCATTAGGCAAAATACAAGTATATAATATTGTTGGTGTTCCTATGATGATCTGGAAGTAGTCAAGCAGTTAGTCTCTCTGTCAACACGATTTGAGCCTATAGGGTCGCACATATGAGTGCTTGGATAAGTTGGAGGAAGGATTGTGTTACCCCATTCATATGAGATATGATTAAGGGACCAAACCTATGACATTAGGTATACTGACGGGTTGCGTCGAGTGCGTATCGACGCACGTCGACTTCCTGTCGACGCAGCCAAGCTCAGTGTCGAAGCAAGTTCTTTATCGACGCTACGTCGAGTTCGACTCGACGCAGGTGCGTCGACTGCGTGTCGACACTGTTGCGTCGAATGCTGTCGAGTGCATCTCGACGTTGCGTTGAGTATTTATCGACGCACATTGAGTATAAATCGACGCATGTTGAATTTTGGCGGACTTCTAAGTGGGCTTCTGTCTGTTTGTTATCCTTGAATATTAATAGACTTGAAATAGGGTTTTCCTGTGTGTGTGCGTGTGCGTAACTCAACTGCGTGCTTCTGATGTCGTCACTTGCCTTAGATCCGATCGTGACTACTTGTTGGCACCTCTCCTGGAAACGAATTTAGCAATTTGTGGAGACGCATAAAGCAGTCCTTCACCAACCCAAATTTTGTGGGACAAGATATTGGGGTTCTCCACCGCTCGTGTGGATACTTGTAGAGTCACAGATCTATTTCTGTGTGGACTCAGCCGTATGTTTCTGGACTGGATCATTGGACCATCTTGGTTGAGTAAAGAATTAATTCCTCTCAGGGATATTGCAATATATTGTTGTGGTTCATTTCTTGATTCATGGAGATCGCAAGATCCTTTACTCTTTTGGGTTGTTCTTGTACGTTTAGTCTGCTGCGCACATATGATATGTTGTTCCACTATAATATAGAAAAAATCCAACAGTGGTATCAGAGGTAGGTTCCAGATTCAGTGTATGTAAATCAACAGATTTAGAATTGTTCTAAATATCCAGATTTATTCCTGGAACATCAAATGTTGATGTTTTTCTCCATTATACTGTGTGCACTGTACGTGCCAGGAATGCATGTGATTTGCTGTGATTTGCTGTGATTTCCATGTTTCAGAATTGTTTTTTCCATTACAGTAACTGTCTCTCCATATGGTTTGTGAAATCAAATTCTATCTTGAATTGTGAATTCAATAATGAGGGACAAGCCTGTCTACTATCATAAGAAAGAGTGTTTGTGTCTCTATCCAATACATGCAAATCCGAAGATTTAGAAATGTTCTAGTAGTTTAACCCTTTTTACATCAAATATTGATGATTTTCTTTTGTGTAGATCTAAGATGTATCTGGAATGTGAATGGTGTAATTTTGCTTTGTTTATGTGCACATTGATTAAATGTTAATCATGATTAAGTGTTATCGATTATCATAAAATCCCTTAGCCCAATATTAAGTATTTGGATGTCTTCCAATGGATGACACTCTTCCTGCCTCGATCAATAAAGCGTGGGCTTGCCAAAATAAAGTGCATTAATCTATCTTGCTAAGGGTACGAGCGGATAATTGTGATATCCCAATGTCGACATCGGGTCTAACTTAACTAGGTGATCTCAAAAGTTGAGTGCCTAGAGGCATAGGGTTAGTATGCATCATATGATGGATGCGGATAAAGAGTTATCCACCAACCATACACGAGTTACATGATGATGCAATTAGCAAAAGTTGCCTACCTAAATAACCACTTTATGGGTGATCAACCAAAGCTGACTTATGGTGTTGGTGAAATACGGATCATGTCTACTAGCGAGTGGCTCGCATAAACTCTCCGAATTGATATTGAGGGTTATCAATTTGATTAAAATAATGTGAATTCTTTTAATTAAAGTCCATATTAAAATATAAAATATATTTTGAAATATAGAACTAAATTTTACTTTGCATAAATTCCTTGTAGAATTTCCACGACAAGTGGATCACACTCCACCCTGTCCCTGAGAGCTATCCCTGAGGAGGACAAGCTAAGCGGGACAAATTTCCTAGACTGGTACAGGAACTGAGAATTGTTCTCAGCCAAGAGCGTAAGCTTTACGCCTTGGAAGAAGACTCCCTATGGATCCAGCCGCCACTGCACCTTGTGGAGATAAAGATGCTTATAAGAAGTATGACGGCGACTCTCAGGATGTCGAATGTCTCATGCTTGCCACTATGAACTCTGAGCTTCAGAAACAACATGAGAACATATGTGCTTATGAGATAATCGAGCACCTTAAGAAAATGTTTTAAAGACAAGCTCGACAAGAGAGATTTGACATATCCAGGGTATTGTTTCAGTGTAAGATGGGAGATCGAGACCCAGTAGGGACTCACGTACTCAAGATGATTGGGTATATAGAGAACCTTGAAAGACAAGCTCGAGATCCAGCGGGAAAAGTGATCCTTGGAGTTGGCTTAACAACTGTGAGCAATTCTTCGGCCACCAACAAACTCCGCCGCTGATCAGATCTATTTAGCATCCTTCCATATGCTTGACTCCGCTGTTTTATGGGCTTCTCGACTTCTCACCGACCAACCGAATCTGATTTGGGACGACTTCAAGCGACGCTGCAACTTACATTACAGACCTCCTATCCGCAGTAACTCCGTCAGCGCACTCACATCTCTACGCCAAACCGGTATCGTGGACGAGTACCTGGAACAATTTCAACTTCTCTTAGCGCATGTCCCTCTTGCCCCGGATATGCAAGTCGACATTTTTACCGCTGGACTTCGCGAGCAACTGCGACTGGATGTTGAGATTGAGGCCCCTCCGGACTTAGTGACCGCTATGAGTCTGGCCCGGCTCTGCGACCGTCGCCTCCAGCTGGCCCAGGAAGCCTATCCACCTGCCACCAACATTATTCAACAAGGCCGTTTCGAGGGTCCCCCAGCCCCACCGATCCGCCGATTATCTCGGGCTGAGATGGTGCACCGCCGCGCTCATGGATTATGTTTCAATTGCGACGAGCAGTACACTCGCGACCACAAATGCAACCGGCTTTTCTACCTGCACGTTGAGGATTCTGACGAGGACATCTGATAATGATTGAGGACATGCTTTTTTTTGGGGGGGGGGGGGAAGTGAGATGTTATGTGATGTGTATTATTATTATCTAGGTTTCTAATTGTTATCATTATGTAGGAGCCTCGAGCCCCGGGTCTAATATTCGGTGTCATCATTAGTATTTTTGTCTACTTATATTGTTATAGCCTATATAAAGACATGGGTATTGTATGTTGGTTTTCATAAAATGAAGTTCAGTTTCCTTGTCTCTTGTTGTGAGATATTGGTGCCTCTCTCCTCCAACGAGCAACCCCGCCTAGGAAGCCGCGGTTTCGGCTGCATGGTATCCTCCACCATCATCATCTCCACCTCCGACCACCATCGAGTTAGGACCATAACATCGTCCTAGTATGTCTTTCATGAAAATTTGGGGTTGTGAGGCATATGTGCGACGTCTAATGCCTGACAAGTTGGAACCCAAATCAAATAAATATTATCATGTGGGGTATCCTAATGAAACTAAATGGTACTACTTTTACCTACCGTCCGACGGCAAAGTGTTTGTCGCAAGAACTGGTGTCTTATTGGAGAAAGAGTTCTTATCAAAAAGACAACCATGGTAGAGCTTGAAGAAATTCAAGAAACACAAGCCGTGAATGAACCTAAATTAAGGTCTGAGCAAGTGCTGCACGTTATTGTAGCTAGAGAGCCTGCTTAGGAAACATAAGTTTTATGTAGATCTGACAGACCAAGATTTGAGCCTGAGAGATGAATTTCTCGTGTCTCAAATAGGTAATGTATTGTTTATGGATCGTGATGATAAGCCTGCAACCTACCAAGAAGTCATGAGTGGGCCGGACTCCGAGAAGTGGCTTGATGCTATGAAATCTGAAATGGACTTCTGGCATGCAAACCAAGTTTGGATCTTGGTGGAACCACCTGAAGGGGTACGACCCATATGGTGCAAGTGGATCTTCAAAAAGAAGACCGACATGGATGAGAATGTATAGACATTCAAAGGGTAATTAGTGGCTAAAGGTTTCAAGTAAATTCATGGTGTTGACTATATGATGAGACCTTTTCTCTTGTCGCTATGGTAGTTTGCTATTGCTGCGTATTATGACTACGAGATATGATAAATGAATGTCAAAACGACTTTCCTTAATAGAAACCTCCTTGAAGAAGTGTACATGACACAACCCGAGGGTTTTTCATCTTCAAATGAAACCACTAAAATATGCAGCCTGTAGAAATCCATTTATGGATTGAAACAGGTTTCTCGAAGTCGGAGTTTACGTTTTGATGAGAAAATCAAAGAGTTTGGTTTCATCAAGAATGAAGATAAACCTTGTGTTTACAAGAGAATTAGTTGGAGCATTGTTGTTTTTCTGATATTGTATGTAAATGACATACTACTGATCGAGAACGATATGTGGACCCTGCAAGCTGTTAAGAACAGCCTAGGGGATTGCTTTTCTATGAAATACTTGGGTGAAATGACTTATATACTTGATAGTAAGATCTATAGGGATAGATCAAAGAAGTTGCTGGGTTTGACTCAAAGTACATACATTGAGAAGGTGTTGAAATAGTTTAGTATGCTTGAGTCCAAGAATGGTTTCCTACCCATGTCTCATGGTGTGAGTATCTTTAAGGACTAATATCCTAAATCTTTGGAAGATAAGGACCGCAAGAAGTTGATTTCATATGCTTCGGCAATTGGATCAATCATGTTTGTGATGTTGTGTACTCGACCTGATGTCTCATATGCTTTGAGCATAACTAGTGCGTATTAGTCTGATCCCGGTGATAGTCACTGGACAACAATTAAGAATATCTTAAAGTATTTGAGAAGAACTAATGATGTATTATTGGTGTTTGGTGGAGCAGAAGAGCTCGTTGTAAAAGGTTACACGAATGCTAACTTCCAAACTTATAGGGACGACTCAAATTCCCAGTCAGGGTTTGTATTTTACCAGAATGAAGGAGTTGTGAGTTGGAAAATTTCCAAGCAGGAGACAGTTGCTGATTCTACAACTGAGGCCGAGTATATCGTTGCTGCAAATGCGTCGAAGGAGGCTGTGTGGATTAGAAAATTCATCGGCGAGTTTGATGTAGTTCCTAGCATTGTTGATCTCGTAGTTCTTTACTATGACAACAACAGTGTTATTACACAAGCTAAGGAACCTAGATCTCATCATCGCTCAAAACACATACTTCGGCGGTTCCATCTTATTCGAGAGATTGTCAATCGAGCAGATATGAACATATGCATAGTGCCGATCGAATAAATATTGCAGATCTGCTGATAAAGGCTCTTGCGTAGAGAAAACATGATTGTCATACTAAGATCAATGAGTATTAGATACCTGAATAATCAACTCTAGTGAGAGTCTTGTGGATTGTATATTTGTCGGTTGTAATTCATATTGTGAATAAAGTACTATGTATTTCATTTTATGTTTATGACAAGTTCTTTTATTATGTCAATTTCATTTTATATGATAGAATAATTAACGTGATAAATGCCCTTAGAATGCTTGCTTCCATAGGAATTCAAGTGCGTGACTTGAATGTGAGGCCCTATGTTCAGCAGAAGCTTCATTCTTAAATGGTCTCTGGTCGTCGTATCATCTTAGAAAGTAAGGACGATAATGATACATTAATACTAGTATGTGCGTTGACTAATGACCGGTTCTTATACGTCATGATATTGTGATATCAAGTCATCACATAGATACTTGTTAGTGAACAAGTTGTACTGGACAGACACATCATGAGGCTACTTCGTGGATTGTTATATGAACGTGTCACAAGTAGGTCTCAAGTGACAATGGTGTATGCGGTTTTTTGACCTGAAGTCACATCATCCATCAAGTGAGAAAGAACGTACTTTGATGTCATCAAAAGTCTTTCTTTAAGAAGGTTGATGATAACGATGGTTATTAGATATGTTACGAGTCATTTGGGTGTTTGTGTGTGTGGACAAAAATGTGATTTGTTCTCCTATATGACAAGAGTTACATCTATAGCCCCCTTGATGGAATGAGACTGACAATGGTCATGTTTGGTTGAGTCAATATATGATATTGCCATATTGGACTCACCAAATTTCTGGAAGTCCGTTCTAAAAGTGGAAATTGGATTTGAATAATTATGAGGTGACACTGTCCATGCCTCTAGTCCAATCAGGATCTAAGAGACAAAAGGACAAGATAACACTACTACATTGGTCGCAAAAGGTTTGTTGAGTTATGAACACTTACTGCTTAGACAACAAATGATGCATTGATAGATGCCGTTCATTGCTTGTGAGACTTTTGTTGATACGTTCAAGATCAAGTGAGAGACTGTTGGTGTTCCTATGGTGATCTGGAAGTAGTCAAGCCGTTAGTCTCACTGGCAACGCGATTTGAGCTTATAGGGTCACACATAAGAGTGCTTGGAGAAGCTGAAGGACGAATTGTGTTGGACCCATTCATATGGGATATGATTAAGAGACCAAACCTATGACATAAGGTATACTGACGAGTTGCGTTGAGTGCGTATCGATGCACGTTGAGTACCTATCGACGCACTTCCTGTCGATGCAGCCAAGCTCAGTGTCGAAGCAAGTTCTTTATCGATGCTAAGTCGAGTAGAAATCGACACAACGTCGAGTTTTACTCGACGCAGGTGCGTCGACTGCGTGTCGATACAGTTGCGTCGAATGTCGTCGAGTGCATCTCGACATTGCGTCGAGTTCTTATCGACGCACTTCCAGTGCAAGTTGACGCATGTCGACGCATACTGAGTTTTGGCGGACTTCTAATAGGGCTTCTGTCTGTTTGTTATCCTTGGATATAAATAGACTTGGAAAAGAGTTTTTTTGTGCGTGTGTGTAACTCAAGTGCATGCTTCTGAAGCCGTCACTTGCCCTAGATCCCTCCGTGACTACTTGTCGGCTGTCGCCGCCTCTTATGGAAACGAATCTAGCAATTCGTGGAGACGTAGAGAACAGTCCTGCACCAACCTAGTTCTTGTGGGACAAGATATTGGGTTCTCCACCGCTCGTGTGGATACCTGTAAAATCACAATTCTATTTCTGTGTGGTCTCAACCTTCTATTTCTGGACTGGATCATTGAAGCATCTTGGTTGAGTAAAGACTCAATCCCTCTCAGGTATATTGCAATATGTTGTTGTAGTTTATTTCCTGATTCATGGAAATCGCAAGATCCTTTATTATTTTGGGTTGTTCTTGTATGTTTATTCCGCTGCGCACTTATGATGTGTTGTTCCACTCTAGTATAAAAAACCCAACAAATATATCATGTACAACTACAAAAAACATAGCCATTTATAATTTTTCCTCTTCAATATTACTAAGTTAAAGAGGGGGGGGGGGATTACTAGAATATTGTTTGATGTCTCGACGTGAAATTAAGTGGCACGACTGAGGTCACCCTTATTTCGATGCTACAAAATTTCATGGCCTTCCTGGATGCACGCCTTTGAGACGCTGATGCACTCATACAACAAATTAAGAATTCGACAACCCCATTTCTAGCGCAGCTTGTGTCGCTGCCTCTTCCACCTCCACCACCAGTCCCGGCGGTTGGCCCTCCACTCCCGCCGCAGCCGCATCACCGCCCTCCACGGTGGTTTTCCAGTTGCCACCACCTCTTGTTGGCTTCACCTTGCAGTTTTTGCTTCTAGCCACTGTCACGACCCGTCTCAACAAGACCCGTCTCAACAAGATCAGAGTGCGCTTCGGGCGGGTCGTGATGCCACAGACATGCAGAGAAGAAACATGCCTGCTGAGGCGGAACCAGAAATTCTACAATTAGATATTTTTTGAAAAGAGTTTTTAAAAGATATTGATGCGGAAGCCATACATAAATAGTTAAAAGTTGTTGTGCATGCATTTTATTTACAAAAACTATGTCACAAGCAATGCTCAAATGAATGCAATTAGTCACAATTGTGGAAAATGCATAAGTGAAATGAAGTAGTACAATGTTTCATCCTACATGTTGTCCTCGATACAAGAGAAAATGTCTGATAATAACTAGTACATGAGTAGGAAGAAAAATCCAACAGCAAAGAAACAAAATACATAGAAACTGCTGATACATTTAAACAAATGAAACCTCTGAACAAGGCTGTATCTGAAAGAAATAGCTCAGGAACCGGGCGGCGCAGTCACGAAACCTAAGGCAAATCCAAACAAAAGGAAAGTGCCTCAGAACAAGAATATACATGAAGATTCAAATTAATCTAATTGCACAAGAGTAAGCATAGGAATCAAGAGCTTAGTGAACCAATTTTTACACGTAGCAATCTACTACCTGACAAGTAACCATGTTTAAACTAGATGCTTTAAATCTAATAGCCTACTCCGGAGTTTTAGCCTAGCTGTAATACCATAAACGGAAAACATTGAAGAGTGAAGGTGTTGTCATTTGGTGCACAAGATTCTAGTGTTTAAATTGGCGCAAGGCTTATCAACAACGGTGCTTACAATGGTTGACTAATGGTTTCTGTTACCAGTTAGTCGGGCGCTTGACTCGACGCGTCACACCAAACCAACACTCTCCTTTCAATGTTCGTCTAGGATATTAGGCAAATTTCAAGGATTCATGAATAATTAGACGGTTCCCGGTTTATAAGAGGCTACTTCATAAACAAGGTGAAGTAAATTAAATCTCATGTTTGCAAGCGAGAGAGAGAGTCTCTACTTGCCTTAAGGTGATTTCGAAAGTGCTAGTAACAGCTAAGTGGCGCAGGCGAGGTTAAAGCTTGAGCTAAACCTGTTCGAGGTCAAAAATACATTCCAAATTAAATTAACAAGTTTCCTATGTCAGCACATGCGTTTAATAATCGCTTCACACAAAAGGAGAGGGGTTTAGGAGTTTACCTCCCTCGAAGGTGAGGGGAGAAGAGTCTACCGCGAGGGATCGGGAGTTTTGGCGGCGTTGGAAGCAAGAATCGCTAATTCGGAGAGGGCTTGGAGTGATTCCACCACCTAGATCCGAAGAGCGGCACCGGAAAACAAGTAAAATATCGAGGTTAGAAGGGTACACGACAACCCCAAGAGGGATCGACGTCAATGCATCAATTAGGGAGGGATAATTATTGTAACAAAATTCACGAAGAGGGGTTTCAAAGGAATTTCTTACCCAAGGAGGCCAGATTGGGGCTCCAAAATCCACGAAGAGGGGTTTTGAGCGAAAACCCTAGGAGACCTCTCACGAAATCCACCGGCCGGGACAAGGAGGAGCTAGGGTTGTCGGAGAAGAACTCTGCCTTTGCTCTCACTGGCCGGAGGAGGAGAAGAGGAAGGGAAAAAAAGGGGGGTGTCCGTCCTCCTTGGAAGCAGTCGGCCAAGAGGGGCTTGCTGCGGGAGTTGCCGGCCAAGGGAAGCGTCGGAGACGGCGGGGAAGCAAGAGGAAGGGGCGCCGGGCCTGGAAGAGGGATTTGCCGGCCACGGGGAGGAGTCTCGGGGCGGCAGGAGGCGCTGGCGGCGGATCCGGGGCTGTCGGGGCGCGGAGACGGGAGCGGAGTCGGGGGTCGCGGATTGCGGCTTGCGGGAACCGAGAGTTGGCTCGGGTTTGCTTTAAGGGAACGGGGGGGTAGGTTTAGGTGTTTTTAGTCTTTTTTTATATTATTATTATTTTTTTTATTATTATTATTATTTATTATTTTTAAGGGTTGTTACATTCTCCCCTACTTAGGAAGTTTCGTCCCGAAACTTGCATGAGAACTCTCTGAACGAGACTTAACAACGAAGTTTCAGATGACATATACTTCAAACAGAAGTTCGCAGATTAACGCATGAAAGCTAACTATGAAAGATGTTGAAATAACGAGGAAGTAAGACTAAGAGACGTACCAAGATCAAGAGAAGAGCTGTGGATACTTGCTGCGCATATCATATTCGAGTTCCCAGGTGTATTCCTCGGACTTGCCATGCAGCCAAAGTACCTTCACCATCGGAATGGTTCTCTTGCGAAGCTTGCGTTCTTGATATTCGACGATCTTCGAAGGCTCGATCGGATAAGACAGATTGGCCTCAGGAATTACTGGAACTTCTTCAAGAACATGATTTGGATCGTGGATATATTTCCGAAGCTGGCTGACATGAAAGACATCTTGAACACCGGCCAAAGAAGCTGGTAGCTCCAGACGGTAAGCAGATCCTCCAATACGTTCTGAGATGGAGTACGGTCCCACAAACCTCGGGCTGAGCTTATGATGGCGGCCGAACCGTTTCACCCCAGGAGTAAGAGAAACCTTCAGGAACACTTGATCGCCCACAACGAACTCTAACGGACGGCGGCGCTGATTTGCATACTTTCTTTGTCTCTCAATGGCACGACTGAGCTGAAGACGAGTCTTCTTGGTGGCTTCTTCCATTTCCTGAAGTAACTCAGGGCCCAAAATCACCTTTTCGCCGACTTCCGACCAATAGAGCGGGGTCCTACAGCGACGCCCGTATAGTGCTTCGAAGGGGGCCATCTTGAGGCTCTCTTGATAGCTGTTGTTGTAGGCGAATTCAACCAAGGGTAGATGTTCATCCCAAGCTCCCTTGTAGTCCAAGATATAACAACGCAACATATCTTCAAGAATTTGATTAACTCTCTCAGTCTGCCCATCAGTCGTCGGATGGTAAGCAGTGCTTAGGTTGAGATCAGTGCCCAAAGCTTGCTGAAATCCTTTCCAGAAGTGCGATACAAATCTCGAGTCACGATCAGAAACGATTCGCAGAGGAATACCATGGAGTCGGACAATCTCTGCAACATAGATCCAGGCCATCTTCTCAGTGGAATGACCCTCCTTATACGGAATAAAATGAGCCACTTTAGTCAAGCGGTCCACAATAACCCAAATCGCATCGTGTCCTCTCGGAGTGCGAGGCAATCCAGTGATGAAGTCCATAGAAACATCTTCCCACTTCCATTCAGGGATAGGCAAAGGCTGCAAAAGACCACCAGGACGCTGACGCTGAGCTTTCACCTTCTGGCATGTAAGGCATCGAGAGATAAAACGAGCGATGAAATTTTTCATACCAGGCCACCAAACGATCTGCTTCAAGTCATGATACATCTTGTTATTGCCCGGATGTCCGGATGAGCGAGACTCATGCGCCTCTCTGCAAATACTATCAAGTAACTCAGGGTCATCAAGAATGCAGAGTCGACCTCGGAAACGAAGAACATCATCAGAGATGGAGAAATCCGGAAGAGTCCCCAGCTCAACTTGCCGGCGAATGCGCTGAAGTGCGGGATCAGATGGCTGTAAATCCTTCACCTGCTCTACCCATAACGGATCAGAAATCCTCTCATGACCCTCGGGTGCGATGGATATGTCCATCCGGTCGAGGTCATCAATCAGGGCTGCAAGAATAGCTGACATGGGCGCACAAGCGGCAACAGAAACATGCCGACTCAACGCATCTGCCACTGAAATGGCCTTACCAGGAACATATGTGAGCTGCAAGTCATAGTCTGAAACAAACTCGAGCCAACGTCTCTGACGAAGATTGAGGTCCTTTTGAACAAAAATGTACTTCAAACTCTGATGGTCGGTGTAAAAGTGGCACCTCACACCATAGAGATAATGACGCCACAGCTTCAAGGCGAACACCACTGCAGCGAATTCCAGGTCATGGGTGGGATAGTTACGCTCATGAATTTTCAACTGCCTCGATCCAAATGCAATAACACGGTCATCCTGCATCAGAACACAGCCCAAACCAACTCCAGAAGCATCAGTGTAGACTGAAAAGTCCAATCCATCTGACGGAAGAGCTAGCACTGGCGCGGAACATAGTCGCTGCTTCAGCTCAGAAAAGGCGCGCTCGCACTGATCCCTCCACTCAAACCTCACGTGCTTTTGAGTTAGTCTTGCCAGAGGAGCGGCAAGGGAGGAGAAACCCTTGACGAAGCGCCGGTAATAACCAGCCAACCCAAGGAAACTGCGGATCTCGGTAGGAGTAGAAGGACGCTTCCAGTCCATCACTGCGGAGACTTTGGCGGGGTCAACAGATAGTCCATCCCCAGAAATGACATGCCCCAAGAAGGCAACACGATCCAGCCAGAACTCGCACTTCGCCAGTTTGGCGTAGAGTTGATGCTGGCGTAGGGTGGATAGGACGAGTCTAAGGTGAACTGCATGATCTTCACGAGTTTTGGAGTAAACCAAAATATCATCTATGAAGACGATAACGAACTTATCAAGGAACTCACAGAATGCACGGTTCATCATATCCATGAAGCCAGATGGGGCATTAGTCAATCCAAAAGACATCACTAAGAATTCAAAATGTCCATACCGAGTTCGGAAGGCTGTCCGGGGGATATCGGATTCCTTGATCTTTAATTGATGGTAACCGGTTCTGAGATCTATCTTGGAAAACACAGAACTGCCTTTGAGCTGATCAAAGAGGTCATCTACGCGTGGGAGGGGGTACTTATTCTTGATGGTAACCTTATTCAGCTCCCGATAGTCGATACAAAGCCTTAGGGAACCATCTTTCTTTTTCACGAAGAGGACGGGGGCTCCCCAAGGAGACGAGCTGGGACGAATGTATCCACGCTCAAGCATCTCATCCAATTGCAATCTGAGCTCTTCCAACTCGCGCGGTGCCATACGGTATGGAGCTTTAGATATGGGGCGCGTTCCAGGCTCCACATCAATGGAGAATTCTACCTCACGATCGGGAGGCATTCCAGGTAGCTCGGTGGGGAACACGTCGGGAAACTCGGAGGCAACCGGGATAGATTCAAGTTGCGGTATGACAGCACCCGAATATGAAGCATACACGAAACAAGCAGAGCAACCCTGACTAAAAAGGCGAGCGGCACGCACAACACGAATTACCTTCAGGTGGCTGCGGGTCTGAACATGAACACTGTAGTCCTCGCCGCCAAAGCTGAGATTTACCCTCTTTGCTACACAGTCCAGCTTAGCTTGATATGTGACCAACCAATTCATCCCCAAGATCACGTCAAATTCCGACATTTTCAGAACTATGAGGTCGGCGAAAACTTGCAATTCTCCAAGCAAGATAGGGAAATTGAGAATGCCGCTGGTTGAGAGGTGTAGATGACCGGGTACAGAAACCTCGAAAGGGACCTTTAGTGTCGAAGTAGGCCAACTGTGAAGGTCCACGATATGACGAGCAATAAAAGAGTGGGATGCACCAGAATCAAATAAGATTTGCATCCACTTGTTCTTGACCCTAAATCTTCCTAAAAAGGGAAAAAGAAAAAAAAACATGACGCATATCAAGATTATTCGAGACTAAGGCAGACCAGTTTATTTGCATGAAGAAAAATTAAAATTAAAATTCCACAAAACAACGTACCAGAGATGACGTCGGTCGAAGCGAGCGCCTCGCCCTGAGTGACGACGTTCAGCACCGCCTTACCCCTGTCCTGAGCTCCGGGGACAACCTGCAGTGGCTGAGCGGGAATCGGGCTTTCCCTCATAGGGCAGTCTAGCTTGAGGTGTCCAACCTGCCCGCACTTGAAACAGGCCTTCTGCCTGCGACGGCAGTCCTTCAGCTGGTGGCCCGGCTTCTTGCAGTACGCACAGACAGTGGAGGTAGAGGCAAGCGTCATCTGAGGCGGCGGAGCATGAATGTCCTTCTTTTGCTTTTTCAGGAGAGAACGACAGACTTGGGCAACATGACCCACCTTGTGACAGAAGGCGCACACCTCCTTGGGCCCGGGACCTTGCTCCTGAGATGGAGCACTCTTGCGCTTGAGGTCGGATGCTGCAGCATTGCTGGTGCCATGCTGGACTTTCTTGGCGGAACGATCCAGCTCAATGGCTTCCACTCTCAAGGCGGCTCCTACGGTCTCCGTGTAGGTGGTGGCGCCATGGGCTACCACATGCTGCTGGAAATCATGTCGGAGTCCCTTCACGAAACGGCTGATCCTTTTGGCTTCATCTGGCACGAATTCCACAGCAAGGAGCGATAGGCGGGAGAACTCTCTCGCATACTCGGTCACTGTCCTACCAAACTGCTGAAGGGACAGGAACTTCTCAGCTAGCTTGTCCCGCTCCACAGAAGAGAGGAAGTTTTCCATAAGAGCGTCCTTGAACTTTCCCCAAGTCAAGCTGGCAGAATCGGAGAGGCTGCGGCGCTGAAGCCACCAAGTGTAAGCATCTTCGGTCAGCTGATAGGCCGCAAGGAGAACCTTTTGGGCCTCGGGAACTGCAGCATACTCAAAGTGTTTCTCCATCTGGGAGACCCATTCAGTGATCACAAAGTAATCTCGGTCGCCATTGTAGGTAGGCGGATTTAGTCTCTTGAAAGCCAGAGTGTCTGCCATCGCTACAGGGGTGGTCGGACTTGGCACGAGCGGGGCCTCCATGGTGCCAGCAGACAAGCCGGTCCCAGATCCAGGTGCAGGAGGGGTGATGGTAACAGCGACTCCAGTCGTCCCTGCGCTGCCGAAACCAGAGGCTGGATCAGGAGTTTGGCGTTCCCCCTCCAGACGGGAGACACGCTCCAGAAGCTGTCTCAAAAGCTGGGCAGTTTCATCTCTAGGGGCCTCCCTCGCAGCAGGAGTAGCTTTCTTTCGCTGCGAGCGCTTAGGAGCCATCTAAAATGAGCATAAAAGAATTGAGTAAGAGAAGCAGTCAAGCTAAGCATAGTAGATCGAGATTACAGGTTCTAGCATTTTAACACCATTGGATACCTAAATCATGTAATAGTTACAGCATTTTCAGTGGACAACTCTAGGTGAAAGCCATGCAAATGCAAATGCGATGATAGAATCGCGTGCGATAAAGTTATGATTGTGAAATCCATGTGTGTACAATCATCATCTGTTGTTCTTAGCTTAACACTTGTGCAATGAGTTATGATATGCATGCAATGTAATTATGCCTACAATGCATTCCTAAAAATGCCATGAATGGAAACGCATGTCATGTTAAGTGCCCATATCACTTAACATGTCATGCGCATTATGATTCTAATGTCACGCACTTGAAAACATTAAACCGCTCATACAATTTAATATTTGCAAGCGGTGTATATCCTAGTGGAAATTCATATGCACATAAACGTTAAGTTTGCCCATACTCGCTTAACATTTGCATGCATACTACTCATGCTTATGAGTGAGTGTGTGCGTGTTTCAGCCTCGAACAACAAATAATGACAGGGTGAGTGAAATATGATGCATGTACCTATATTTACATAATAGGTTTTAAAATATTTGAAAATTTCAAAATAATTCTTTTTTTTTTGAGCAAACCTCGCTTTGATACCAACTGTCACGACCCGTCTCAACAAGATCAGAGTACGCTTCGGGCGGGTCGTGATGCCACAGGCATGCAGAGAAGAAACATGCCTGCTGAGGCGGAACCAGAAATTCTACAATTAGATATTTTTTGAAAAGAGTTTTTAAAAGATATTGATGCGGAAGCCATACATAAATAGTTAAAAGTTGTTGTGCATGCATTTTATTTACAAAAACTATGTCACAAGCAATGCTCAAATGAATGCAATTAGTCACAATTGTGGAAAATGCATAAGTGAAATGAAGTAGTACAATGTTTCATCCTACAGGTTGTCCTCGATACAAGAGAAAATGTCTGATAATAACTAGTACATGAGTAGGAAGAAAAATCCAACAGCAAAGAAACAAAATACATAGAACCTGCTGATACATTTAAACAAATGAAACCTCTGAACAAGACTGTATCTGAAAGAAATAGCTCAGGAACCGGGCGGCGCAGTCACGAAACCTAAGGCAAATCCAAACAAAAGGAAAGTGCCTCAGAACAAGAATATACATGAAGATTCAAATTAATCTAATTGCACAAGAGTAAGCATAGGAATCAAGAGCTTAGTGAACCAATTTTTACACGTAGCAATCTACTACCTGACAAGTAACCATGTTTAAACTAGATGCTTTAAATCTAATAGCCTACTCCGGAGTTTTAGCCTAGCTGTAATACCATAAACGGAAAACATTGAAGAGTGAAAGTGTTGTCATTTGGTGCACAAGATTCTAGTGTTTAAATTGGCGCAAGGCTTATCAACAACGGTGCTTGCAATGGTTGACTAATGGTTTCTGTTACCAGTTAGTCGGGCGCTTGACTCGACGCGTCACACCAAACCAACACTCTCCTTTCAATGTTCGTCTAGGATATTAGGCAAATTTCAAGGATTCATGAATAATTAGACGGTTCCCGGTTTATAAGAGACTACTTCATAAACAAGGTGAAGTAAATTAAATCTCATGTTTGCAAGCGAGAGAGAGAGTCTCTACTTGCCTTAAGGTGATTTCGAAAGTGCTAGTAACAGCTAAGTGGCGCAGGCGAGGTTAAAGCTTGAGCTAAACCTGTTCGAGGTCAAAAATACATTCCAAATTAAATTAACAAGTTTCCTATGTCAGCACATGCGTTTAATAATCGCTTCACACAAAAGGAGAGGGGTTTAGGAGTTTACCTCCCTCGAAGGTGAGGGGAGAAGAGTCTACTGCGAGGGATCGGGAGTTTTGGCGGCGTTGGAAGCAAGAATCGCTAATTCGGAGAGGGCTTGGAGTGATTCCACCACCTAGATCCGAAGAGCGGCACCGGAAAACAAGTAAAATATCGAGGTTAGAAGGGTACACGACAACCCCAAGAGGGATCGACGTCAATGCATCAATTAGGGAGGGATAATTATTGTAACAAAATTCACGAAGAGGGGTTTCAAAGGAATTTCTTACCCAAGGAGGCCAGATTGGGGCTCCAAAATCCACGAAGAGGGGTTTTGAGCGAAAACCCTAGGAGACCTCTCACGAAATCCACCGGCCGGGACAAAGAGGAGCTAGGGTTGTCGGAGAAGAACTCTGCCTTTGCTCTCACTGGCCGGAGGAGGAGAAGAGGAAGGGAAAAAAAGGGGGGTGTCCGTCCTCCTTGGAAGCAGTCGGCCAAGAGGGGCTTGCTGCGGGAGTTGCCGGCCAAGGGAAGCGTCGGAGACGGCAGGGAAGCAAGAGGAAGGGGCGCCGGGCCTGGAAGAGGGATTTGCCGGCCACGGGGAGGAGTCTCGGGGCGGCAGGAGGCGCTGGCGGCGGATCCGGGGCTGTCGGGGCGCGGAGACGGGAGCGGAGTCGGGGGTCGCGGATTGCGGCTTGCGGGAACCGAGAGTTGGCTCGGGTTTGCTTTAAGGGAACGGGGGGGGGGGGGGGGGGTAGGTTTAGGTGTTTTTTAGTCTTTTTTTATATTATTATTATTTTATTATTATTATTATTTATTATTTTTAAGGGTTGTTACAGCCACATCGAAGCCTCTTCTGTCGGCCCTTGCTCCGCTGACCCAGATGAGTTCGATTTATATAGGGCTTTTCGGACTCATCCGGGCTCGTTTTCGCACTCTAGCACTTCACTTCTTCCACGTTTTCACTTATTCTCTATTTTCACTTGAAGTGCACTTTTAGCCCGTTGTGGTGTGCAATTGCGCACTTATTCATTTGGGGTAAGCACATGGTGCTCCCACCTCTTTATCTCTTCTTATGACATTTGTCTGCACTTGTCATTGGCATGGGGCCCCGGTGGTGTGGTTTTGGACACGCAGGGAAAGAACCTAATCTGTTTGATGAATTCTGTACATTTCGCACGGTCGTGCATTTTTCCTTCGCGCACGAATGCTTTGCCCGTGCGTTGTCTCGTTATCGTCTTGATTGTCACGATCACTTGTTCGCACGACCGTGTGATTTTCCTTTGCGCACGAGAATTTTGCCCGTGTGCAGTCATTATGCTAAAAAGTGGGGTTCTGCCGCCGCTCGTGCGTTTTGTTCGCACACGATTGATTTCGACCGTGCGAGAGTAAATCGCACGAGCTTCCTGTTTTGTCTAAATTTTTATGATTTATGTTACTCGTGTGTTTTTTTCGCGCACAGTTGATTTCAACCGTGTGAGAAGAAAATCGCATGAGCTGCTCCTTGACCGGAATTTATATGCTCTGTCCCGGCCGGTCCGTTTTTGTTCGTGCACGGTTGTTTCAACCGTGCGTGAGTAAAAATTCCACCGGCGGATTTTTGGCCTGATTGGAAATTTTACGGATTAAATATCACACGTTTATGCAAACGTGGCCGTGCGTTCGACCGTGCGTGACCATTTTTTTTACAAGTTTACTACTTGAGCGCAGGATGTCGTCCTAATCTGGATTTGGAATTCATTCTGCACTGTTTCCCGCCCCAGTCTGCCCAATTTCGCTGCCCACCGTTGGGAGGAGCTCCGACTCCGTTTCTTCCTCCATCCATTAGGGCTTCGTCCTATCCCGCCTCCATCATCCAAGGACTTCAAGGAAGAAATCTTAGCTCCATCCTCATCAGCAAGGGAGGAGAACTTGCAAATGACGTGGCAAATTATAGTTTATCGGAGAAGACGGCTCAAATAGGAGGTGATAACCCGCTCGTACACCGGACGGTAATAGAAGACCGAGCGAGGACGCTGAGTGACGACTCGACGATTCTTTCCGTGAATCTTCCACGAGTCTCCAGATTCGCTTGTATCTCGCGCTCTCTCTCCATTCTTGTTGATGTTTGTTGTTATTTTTCCTATTGTAAGACGATGTACGCTATAAACCATGGTTCTAATTGCTATTTCATTTCCATAAAATTTTATTTGGTTTATTTGTGTTTGAGATGCGCCTCCATCTTCCATACTAGTTGCGTTGAATAGATTGTCACTCTAGCAATTGCTAGTTGTGTGTCGTGCGAAGAGGTGAATTCGACCCTCAAATCTGCCATCGTTGTCATTCCATCCACAAGCCTACTCGTTCATTCTCCAAGCCAAGCGGTGCTAACAGCCCGCATAATCCCCACGCCTTGCGAAGCGGTAATTGTGACCCACATTGTTTTGGTTTATTTATTTCTTGCAATTGATCACCACCAACCAAATCAAACCCAAATCATCGTTTTCAATCGTTATACTTAATTATTTAAACAATCAAACCACCGCCTCAACCTGCATTCCTTCGAGATCGATACTTGAAGATAACTTTTAATTTTATGTTATTTGAGCGACCGGTGCACTTGTTGTTAGCGCATCAGACCCTGCTCTCTCAGTCCCTCTGGACGTCTCACCGCCTTCATAACCGTTCTTATCGCGGGCCGTTGTTTTCTTAGCCTTCTTACCATTGTTGTCTGCCACTATTCACATGCGCCATCACCACCGCAACACGCTACCAGGTACTCTTTTGGCGTGAAATTAACGAGCTAATCATCCGATTAAAGTTCGAACTTGAGGACAAGCTTAATTTCGAGGACGAATGTGATGTTATGGATCCATTTGTCAGTTATCTTATCATATTATTATAGTATTATATATTTGAAGTCGAGTATTCGTATGAGCTAAGTTATGTTTAGTCGTAGTTGTTATTGTAGACGAACACAAAAGTAAGATAAATAAATGAAATATTTTATTAATTTCTCACACATACCCCTTACAGGTTGCAAGTATTTGTACACTTATACAGAAAGAAAGAAACCATAATCTAATTCTAAGATGTGAGACTAAATCCTAAAAAGATAATGAGTTGTAGCTGGTCTTTACAATGGGTCTTTGTACATATTCATTTAACATTCCCATGTAAGCTGGTTCATACAAATCACATGCGTCAAGCTTGGACAAGAACTTATAATATAACCGTCACGATAAGGCCTTAGTAAGAATGTCAGCAACTTACCTGACAGTAGGAACAAGTTTCAATTCCAATTTCTTCAGTTGAACCTTCTCTCGAATGAAGTGACAATCGATTTCGTTATGTTTGGTACGTTCATCTAATACATGATTCTTAGCAATGCCGATAGCAGCTTGACTGCCACAAAATAGAGTGGCTAGAGAAGAGACTTGGATGATCTGGTCTCTTAGAAGGCTTTCCAACCACGTAAACTCTGAAACAACAAATGACATTGAACGATACTCAGCTTCGGCAGATGAACATGCAACCACGAATCGCATATTGCTCCGCCGAGTGATAAGGTGTCCACTAAAGTATGTACAATACCCACTTGTAGAACGACGATCATTCAAAGAGTCAGCATAGTCAGCATCAAAGTAAATATTAAGTGATAGGGAAGAAGATGGATTTTATACAAGCCCTTGTCCATAAGTAATCTTTGAATAACAGAGGTGCACTCAACTGCTTGGAGGTGAAAGATCCATGGAGCATGCATAAATCGAGTAAAAACCCCTACGACAAAAGATTTATTTGGTCTTGTAACTGTAAGATAAATCAGCTTCTTTACAAGACGATGATAATACTCTGGGTTTGGAAGAAGTAAATCAGATTCGGAGATATGCGCGCTGAGCTTTTGATTGACATCTTTTGGTTTGTCAGCAGACTTGTATCCAGAGTAGCTAGCGTCATGAAGAAAGTCAAGACAGTACTTCTGTTTAGATAAGACATGGCTATCAGGATCCGGGATACCTCGATACTAAGATTACCGAAGATTTCCCAGATTTTTAGTCTGAAAACTAGTGACCAAGTGTTTTTTGATCATGTTTATTCCTTGAAGATCATCACCCATAATCAAAATTTCATCAACACACAACAAGAGGATCACCGTGCCTGTCGGACGATGACGAGCGAATAAAGAGAAATCGTCCTAGCTTCGAGTAAATCCAACATCACGAACAACCCGACTGAACTTGTCAATCCACATTTGAGGATTTTGTTTTAGACCATAAAGAGATTTTTTGGGTAACATTCATGGGACTCCTCCATGGTCTAAAAACAGTTAGATGTTATTAGACAGTCTCAAAAAATTGCTATTGAGAAAGACATTTTTGACGTAAAATTGTTGCAACTTCCAATGTCGATGAACAACTAGAGAGATCAAGACACAAACAATATTCAATTTTGCGACACATAAGAAGATCTCGTCATAATCGAGTCTGTGTTGCTGAGTAAAACCACCAGCTACAAGACGAGCTTTTAGTCGTTCAACCGACCCATCCAGGACATGCTTGATGACGAATACCCACTTACATCTCACACACGTCTGGCTAGGAGGAAGAATGACAAGAGCCCAAGTCCAATTTGCCCAAAGAGAAGCCATTTTCTCATCCATAGCCGCACGTCACCTCGGATGCTGAAGAACCTAATGTAGAGAGGTAGGGGCGGGAATAGACGACATAGAAGTTGCAAATTTGTGTAGCTCCGAAGATAGGCGATGCAATAAAACATAGTTAGACAAGGGGTGAGAGGTAGACGCTGATGCCGGATCGCATGATATCATTAGTAGAGGGAAATTATGGTAGAGCATCATACCGAGGAGGGAGACAAGTGTACACATGAAGATGGGGAGATTTGGATGGTATGGTGACCGGGGTGGGTAGGAGAGGGAGATGATAATGAACAGGAACAATAGGGTGCAAAAGCGTAGGAGGTGCTGGAGGGGCCATAAGGAAAGAATGAAAAGGCTGGTCTTCGAGGAAGGTCACACTCGCAGATGTAACTACCTTGCGATCAATGAGAGAATAACATACATATCCTTTCTGAGTGCGAGAGTATTCAACGAACATATACTTGACAGCACGAGAAGCAAGCTTGTTTGTGGAGGGGCTAAGGTAGTGGACATCGCAGGTGCATCCAAAGATGCGAGACATGACCGAAAAGGGAGGGGGCTGAAGGGAGTTTTATAGTTTAGAATATATGAGGACATGTGATTGATGAGATAACATACTGTAAAAGCCGTGAAATGCCAATAAAGCTTGGGAACCTACATTGAGCGAGCGACCTCCAGAACGTGATGATTTTTGCGCTTGTTAAAGAAGCTCATTTGACAAAGGCCCATTATGTATTTTTTATTGTTTTTTCTCTCTTCTCTTTAGTCCCACACCATGTATAGGACCTTCTCTCTCTCCATCCTATAAATATGTACTCATTCTTTGTATTTGATACAAGTGAACATATATACAAGGTTCTTTTTTTTCATCTCTACATGGTATCAGAGTCATATTGCGGACTCCTGATCTCTGTCCGCCTTTTTTGATCCTCTGTGGCCTGCTCGTCTACCCGCTGCGGCCTGCTGCGACCTCCGTCGGTTCAGCGGCCTGCTCATCTACCCGCTGCGGCCTGCGGCCTGCTGCGACCTCCGTCGGTTTAGCTGCCAGCTCTTCTGCATCCGCTTCCTCTTCTTCACCGTGGTTCCACCCTCCCACCCTAGGCTTCTTATAGCCACTTCTCTTCTTGTACCGTGGGGCCCACTTCTCCCTACAGTTCTCATTCTGTCCGCTGCCTCTCTGCAGTCTGCTGCGACCTCCTGCTCTTCTCCCTGTGGGCTTTCTTCCAGTCTGCTCTCTTCTCCCTCCTCGCGGACTATTCCTGGTCGCTGTGTTTTCCCTCTTGCGGACTGCTCCAGTCCGCCACGGCCCTGTTCTCCCCACTGTTCTCGCTCAGCCCGCTGCGGTCTCCTCTTATCCTCTGCGGGCTCTTCTTGTCCGCCGCGCTCTGCTATCCGCTGCCTTCTTGTCGCTGGAGTCCTACACGCGACCTCTTACTCGCCGCGGCCTGTTTCAGCTCGCCGTGCTCTTCCTCTTCTCTTACTCGTGGACTCTTCTTGACCGCCGCGCTCTGCTATCTGCGGCCTTCTTGTCTCTGGAGTCCTACTCACGACCTCTTACTCTCCGCGGCCTTTTTCAGCTCGTCGCGATCTGCTTCTCCATCCCGCTGCCTTCTTGTCGCTGGAGTCCTACTCGCGACCTCTTCCTCTTGCGGCCTCTTTTGCTCTGGCCGCTGCTGTGCTCAGCCAGACCGTGCGGCTTGTTGACCTGTCCGCATTTAGGTCGCGGTCTTCTTCTCCCTGTCCACTCGCCTTCCTCTTGCGGCCTCTTTTGCTCTGACCGCTGTTGTGCTAAGCCAGACCGTGCAGACTGATTGCCTATCCGCATTTAGGTCGCGGTCTCCTCCTTCCCTCCCTGCAGTGCGTGGTTTCCGGGCTCCGCCTTTGGTCGCGGCCTCCTTGCCGTTGGTGTCTTCACGTTGTGACCGGGCGGCCTCCCTTCTATTCGGGAGACTTCCCTACCCGTGCGGCCTCCTCTCTTGCCGGTCTTTTCTCCTAGCCACAGTTCGTCGTCATGGACTCTTCTGCTGACTCTACCGGCACGGCGGTTTCTCCTGCAGACCGCCCGACCTCTCTTCCGGAAGTACGTGATAAGTTCCAGATTACTACTATCTCTCTGACCGGTAAGAAGAATTTTGTGGAATTTGCGCACTCTGTTCGTCGGATCCTGCAATCGAAAGAGTTTCTTCATCACTTGACCCAGGTTGCTACCGGTACTCCTACTGACGACTGGTTACGCAATGATGGTTGTGTGCAGACATGGATCCTTAACTATCTTGATGACGAGTCTTATCGCCTGACCATGTACCACGAGACGGCTAAGGGCATGTGGGACGAGCTCCATACCCTTTACTCCGGCAAAGATAGTCTCCACCATTTGTGTGACATTATCACTGCTCTTCAGGCCCTGATAGTGCTGGGGCAACCGATCTGACCTCCTTTGTTGCCCAGGCTTGGTCTCTGGTCGAAGCTTAGATCCAACATCAGCCTCCTACTGTGTACCTTGCTGCCCAACGTGCCCAGAAGGAAGCTGTTGGTATCGCCATGATGATGACTCGTGTCTCGCATCACCTTCACAGTGTGCGAGCTCAGATTCTCTCCTCTACAGTTACCCCGTCCTTCTCGGACGTGTGCTCGATGCTTCTCAAGGTCTCCCCGCCTCCGGATTTTTCTGGGCCTCCTTCTCCGGCCCTTCTCCAGCAGGCCCCTTCACCTTTATTGCCTCTCCCTCCTTCAGCCCGTGGGGGCCGTTCTGATTCTCGGGGACGTGGTCGGGGTGGCCGACCGCGGCCTAAGTGTTCTTTCTGCGGCAAAGACGGGCATATTGAAGCTACATGCTATCACAAGCTTGGTCGTCGTCCTCGTCCGCATTCCTCTGTTGCTGCCACCGACTCCTCTCCCACTCGTACTGGCCTCGACGAGGTTTGCCTTCAACGCCAGCATCTTCATGGCCTGCTCAGCCGCCCGCCGGCCTCGGTTGCCTCCGCTGCCTCCACCGCCAATGAAGGTATCGCCTGCCTCTCCACTGGCTCGCGATGGATCATCGATTCCGGTGCCACTCATCACATCCCCTCTGTTCGTCCGCCTCAGTACTTGTCTTCTCCTCACCCGAAGTACATCACTATGGCCAATGGGGTCGCTGTACCTGTCTCTGGCTGTGCTGATATTCCAATCGCCTCCTCCATTCTCTTGCGCTCGACTCTTCATGTTACGAGCTCTTCTTTCAATTTACTTTCTGTTGGTCGCCTTACTATTGACTTAAATTGTTCCGTGACCTTTATTTTTTCTTTTTTTTTCTGATACAGGATCAGCAGACGCGGACTATCATTGCTACGGAGCGACTGCAGAACGGGCTCTACCTTCTTGATGACTCTCCTACTCTCCTCGCATCTGTCTCCTCTTCGGATTGGCATCAGCGTCTTGGTCATGCTCCTCTTCCCGTCCTTCAGAAGGCTCTCCCGGATGTATCTCTTCCTGCTTTTCAGTGTGAAACCTATATTTTTGACAAGCAGCCACGTTCATCTTTTCATTCTCATTGTACTCGGAGCTCTGTTTCTTTTGTTTTGGTACACCGATATATGGGGTCCGTAAAAAATTACTAGTATTTCTGGCTATCGTTATTTTCTTACATTTATCGATGATTATTCTCGCATGACATGGTTGTATCTCCTTCGTGATCGTTCTGAGCTTCCCCGTGTATTTCGGGCCTTCATTCTTGAAACTCGCACTCAATTCTCTGCGCCCATTCAAACTATTCGCACTAACAATGCGCGCGAGTACACTGTCCATGACTTCGTGACCCTCTGCTCCGAGTTTGAGGTTTTTCACCAAACATCTTGTGTATATACCCCACAACAGAATGGTGTCGCAGAACGCAAGAATCGTCATCTTCTTGATGTGGCTCGCTCTCTTATGCTTCAAATGCGGGTTCCCAAACCATACTGGAACTTTGCGCTCTCCACGGCCTGTTTTCTTATCAACCGTCTCCCGTCCTCCGTCCTCCAGAATGCTACTCCCTTCAGCCTCCTCTTTCCCTCCACTCCGGCCACTCCGGCCTTTCCTTTTACTCGTATTTTTGGGTGTACATGCTACATTAACCACCTCGGCCCATCTACCGACAAGTTGGATCCCCGTGCGGCCAAATATGTCTTTGTGGGCTACTCGCGCACTCAAAAGGGCTATGCATGCTATTCGCCCACTACCCTCAAGGTAACGGTTTCTGCGGATGTCACTTTCCGGGAAGATCTTCCCTTCTTCTCTGCTCTGGATCTGGCTCCTCTTCCGGAGCCCGTTGTGTGCCCTGTCATCTCTGTTCCCCGGTCTCCGCCTTCCACACCTCCTGTCCAGCCTCCGGTCCTTCCCCAGCCACCTGTCATCCGTGTCTATTCTCGTCGCTCTCCTCGTCTTGTTGCCCCACTGCAGTCGGCTTCGACCTCTGAAGCTCCGCAGCCTGCTGCTCCGGCTCCTGCCTCCACCACTCTCCTTTGGCGAATTATGTCTCTCTTTATCGCCTTTCACCGCCACTTCTTCACTTTGTCACATCGTTATCCTCTGTTTCTGTCCCAAACTCTGTGTAGGAGGCACTTCAGCATCCGGGCTTGCGGGCTGCCATGGACGAGGAAATGACGGCCCTTTGAGCCAACTAGACCTGGGTTCTTGTCCCTTTACCTCCCGGTCAGCAACCTGTTGGGTGTAAATGGGTTTTTGTCATCAAACATGCTCCTGATGACACTATTGACCGTCTAAAGGCCCGCCTGGTGGCCCGTGGCTTCACTCAACAGCAGGGTCTTGATTATGAGGAAACTTTCTCTCCGGTGGACAAGCTCAATACTGTTCGTGTCCTGCTCTTCGTGGATGTGCATCGCCACTGGCCCCTTCATCAGCTGGATATCAAGAATGCATTCTTGAATGGTGATCTTCAGGAAACCGTTTACATGCGCCAACCGCCCGGGTTTGAGACCACGGGGGAGTCTCGTGTGTCTTCTGAAGAAATCCATCTGTGGTCTCAAATAATCCCCTCGGGTGTAGTTTGACAAGTTCAGCAAGGTTGTTCGGGACATGGGCTTCACTCAAAGTTCTGCAGACTTCTCCCTATTCACTCGACACCGGGCAACAAGAACGGTCCTTCTGCTGGATTATGTTGATGATATCCTGCTCACTGGGGATGATTCAAAGGAGATTCACGCGGTCAAACATCTTAGCACTGTGTTTCAGACCAAAGACCTGGGCATCTTCGTTACTTCCTCGGTCTTGAGGTCGCACGACGTCCGGATGGGTTTGTCCTCTCCCAGAGGAAGTATTGTCTTGATCTCCTCAAAGACACTGACCAGTCTGGTTGCAAGCCAGCTACTACTCCGATGGAGGCAAATCACAAGCTTTGTGCTCATGCCTCTGATAATGATCTGCCTCTCCAGAACTCGGAATACTATCGACGCCTTGTAGGAAAATTGATCTACCTAACGGTCACGAGGCCTGATATATCGTTCCCTGTTGGGATTGTCAGTCGGTTCATGCATGCTCCCCGGGTTTCTCATCTACAGGCGGTTGAACGGATTCTCCGATACCTTAAGGCAGCTCCGGGTCAAGGGCTGGTTTACAAAACCTCCAACTCTACCCCAACATTAGTTGCATATTCAGATGCCGATTATGCTGGCTCCCTGGACGATCGGCGGTCCACCAGTGGATTCTGTACATATTTTGGCGGTCATCTCATTACATGGAAAAGTAAGAAATAAGCCGTAGTTGCTTGATCCTCCGCGGAAGCTGAGTACCGATCGATGACATCAGTTGTCTCAGAACTCACATGGCTCGAAAGCCTCCTTGCTGACCTGGGGTAAAACTTCTTTCATCTGCTGTTCTATTTTGTGACAGTCAAACAGTCATACATATTGCAACGAATCCGGTATTTCACGAGCGCATAAAACATATCGAGGTAGACTGTCATTTTATTCGGGAGAAAGTTCAAATGAAGAAACTTGAATTAAAGCATGTTACGGGCACTGATCAAGTTGCTGACATTCTCACTTTGGCTTTATCAAGTACCTTATTTTGCCAGTGTTTGTCCAAGCTGGGTGCATATGACTTATACGCTCTAGCTTGCGGGGGAGTGTTAGAGAAGCCCATTTGACAAAGCCCCATTATGTATTTTTATTGTTTTTTTCTCTCTTCTCTAGTCCCACACCATGTATAGGACCTTCTTCTCTCTCTCTCTCCATCCTATAAATATGTACTCATTGTTTGTATTTGATACAAGTGAACATATATACAAGGTTCCTTTTTTTCATCACTACAGCGCTCAACTACACCATTTTGTTGGGGAGTATAAACACATTCCCAAACTTAGTACATAGATTTTTAAACTCATGACTCGTGCATTCACGCGCATTGTCAATCTGAAGTGCTTTAATAAAACTGGAAAACTGTGTATGAGTTTTAACAATGAAGGTATGAAACACGTGAGTTAGTTCAAAATGATCGTGAAGTATAACCAGGTCATGCAGGAGTAATCATCAATAAATATAAGAAAATAACGATATTCAAAAATACTAGTTGTTTTATAGGGTCCCCAAATATCAGAATGAATCGAGCGCATCGATAAATATAAGAAAATAACGATAACCAGAAAACTAGTTGTTTTATAGGGTCCCCAAATATCATAATGAATCGAGCGAAGAAAGATGAATGAAGTGAGGGGCACATCGACATAATCAGAAACTTGGGTGGTGCCACCATTGGCCACAGTGATGAACTTAGGATACACAAAGTTCAAGTACTTAGGAATTTTTTGCGGAGTAATATGGTGTGTGGCATCGGAGTTCACAATCTAAGTTGGACTATGGAAAAGACATGAGATACCTTCATTGGAGATAGACGCAAAAGAGCTAGAAGAACGATTGATCAACCCTTGAAGATGGTGAAGCTGGGTGCTCAAGTTATCAAAGTCGGTGCATGGGTTACTAAGATTATAAGAAGATTTACCGTAATGGAGACATGCGGTTATAGTGGCACACCATTCTTACGATAACATGTGACCTCAAGATGACCATCTCTGCCACAATAGGTATACTTGGGGCGAATTCGATCGTTGCGACCCCTGCCCCAAGAGCTGGTGCGATCCCCACGAGCCGTTAGAGAAGGGGGTGAGCTGTAGAAGAGTGTTAGAGAAGAGCCGAAGAGACATTGTCCGGAGCATCGGGGCGGTGTCACCTTTAAAAGCATGGAGCACACATCTGAGAGGGAGGGAATAGTGGAGGAGGAAAGGATTTGAGCATGGACATTGTGGAGATGGGGCGGTATATGAGCCATCATCATGGCGATGCCAACAATTTCTTTTTGGGCACGTTGGGCAACGAGATGCATTGTGGGAGGTCTCAACGAGAGTTTTGGATTGCACAATAAAGGAGGACAGGTCTCTATCCACACCTGATTCAAGAGATTAGAGGTTCATGACGATGTCAAACAGGTGTTGCAGACTGTCCTTACTTCAGAATAAAGAGAGTGAAATTCATCCACATCGCCTTGGCCATCTCATGATACATGACCATACGATATGACTCCCCATATAATTTAGAATCTATGATTGGACGCGACCATCATCACAGAGTCATTCCTCGGTGGGCTCAATAGGTTTAGCCTTGAAAAGGTTATGAAAAAGGCCTTTAATCTAGACTCTGGAGAACACGACGTACGGAGTGTACCTACTCAATAAAGTTCTTCTTACCATTGCGAGAGATAATGGTGATTCGAAGTTCATCTCGAACTTCAGGTAGATGAGTGGCAGCTCGGATTGGAAGAAAAGGGCATCATTCAAGTCCATGGATCAGCGCAAATAGAGGAGAGTCTGCGAAGGCAGGCAAGAGCCCACAGAATAGAGAGGAAGACTTGGCAGGACCAGAAGGATCATCGCTCGGGAAAAGACATCGTGCAGACACAACAATCACAACAGAATGGCAAGGCGAGCTCAGCAAGAGAATTCAATCAACCAAGCACGTGATCAGACAGGCATGAGATTAGGCATGCACACGTTCTGGTGAGCACGAGAGTTGCTTACAGCATGGAGGCGATCAGGAGAGCATGCAATCAGACACGCACACGAGAGGCTGGTCGCGAGTACGCGATCAAGCGAGCTAGAAGGAGCACACAGAACTCTGCAGACAGAGGGAGCTCGGTGCTCACAACTTAGGGAGAACCCAGTGGACAAAAACACGACCAGAGAGATATCGAGATGCGATGGATCTCAACAAGCGCAATAGGAGCTCGACGAACGGAATGGACAGATGACAAGAACTTGTGGAAGAGGCCAACCGGGTGGGAATCCAGCAGAGCGCCGGGGGGGGATGGTGGTACTGTAGGAGCTCGAGTCAAGAGGACTTGAGAAAGATGTTTGCCTACTCGCGCAATCAGGAGTTCAAGCCGAGCAGACAAAGAGAGCCGCGGTTGGACTCGTCCGCATGAGGGCGCAAAAAAAATGTGCCTGCAAGATCATGGGCTCAAGCCTAGCGAGAAAAAAACTTCAGAAATTGTACCATGTAGAAGAACACGTAAGTGAGAAATAAAAGAACTATTTTATTAATTTCTCACACATACATCATACAGGTTACAAGTATTTGTGCACATATATAGGAAGAGAGAGAAGCCACAATCTCATTCTAAGTTGCGGGACTAAATCCTAAGAAGGTAGTGGGCTCTAGCTGAGCTTTACAATGGGCCTTTGTATGATTCATTTAATAGTCATTATTAGAGTCATTGTATATTTTATAATTTAGCGTCTATTGTTGTATTTATAGTTATGCTATTCGGGGATCCTATATATAGACCACTTGTCTTGTATGAAGAAATCATGAATGAATGAAACTTTATTTCCTCAACCCTAAAAGAGATTTTGGAAGCTCTCTCTCTTGAGCACGCCCCACGTAGGCTGCCACGGTTAAGGCTCCGTAGTATCTCCAGCACAATCATCTCTATCTCTGACCACTCCTCTGACAACCTCCGAGTAGGCCCGTAACAGATTGCTCAACTCTAACCCCACTTTATCCAAGCATTCGTGAATAACTTATCATTGAGCATTTCATTATCGTCAGTATATCTCTCGGAAAGTTCCAGTTCTTCCATGTGATTAAAATCCAGGACATATTCATTTAAAGGAAGTCAGAGTTCTCTCGGAAAGTTCCAGCTCTTCTACAACTTGATGGGTAGGGAGATGAATAACAACGAGGATCAGTTGTCAAGGTTCCAGATGATCAGTAATTGGTGAGGTGCCGTTTGGTTTCCTTTGAGAACCACAAGGAGCTCTAGCAATTATGTCTTCATATCTGCCAGTTGTGCAATCATATGTTGGTCATTGCAAATAATAACCATTCCTTCTTGATGGTGACATCGAATTGAAATCCGGCTCATGGTGCTTATTATAAATGACGTAAGAGTCTTCACTCATGATACTAGATAGAGGAGGTGCTAGAATTGTTCTACGAAAAAGATAAGCAGAATATTGAAGAACTCAATATGATTTTGCAAGATAAACCCTAGTCGGTAAAACAAGCTATAATTGGCATTCTGAGTTTCATCCTTGGACATGTTACCCGCCAACATGATGATCCCATTGAGAAACAATGCATGGTCCCTTTGGACACATGCTCTGAGTGTGAAAGACTCCAACATCCCCTCGCATGGATATCCGCATTAAAACTGCAAGCGTGGGCCCTGCAAACCTAGCTTTGATTCTATGTAGAAATTCAGTGAGTATCCCACTGCAAACCTGGCTTTGATTCAATGTAGAAATTCAGGGAGTATCCCACTGCAAACCTGGCTTTGATTCAATGTAGAAATTCGGGGAGTATCCCACTCAAAACCAACCGATTTGATTGGAGAAGCCCTCTAAAACCTATATAAAGTAAAATAACATCGGATACCCAATGTGGGACTAAAGCAACACTTCATCGCATAGAGCACCGACATACTTGTACCACACCTAGGATAATCCAAACAACACATTGTCCTGCACAACACAAGGTCTGCTGCGAAATCTTCTAATACTAAGATTACAGTATCTCTTTATTGCAGAATCAAATTTTTTTAATTGCTCCCTTTAAGTGAGTAAAAAGTGGATGATCATTTCATATTATCTTAGTACATGTGTTGTGTGAACTCCTGAATGGATGTCACTGCTTCATTTCATGTTGCACTGGCAAACACGTTTTTTCGGCTTGCTCTTAATGTTTATCAGAGCTTATTTTATTAACTCAAATCTTATTAAGATTTGGTGTGTAAGATTTGGTGTGTTTTTTTATTTCTGGAAATGCAGGGCTTTGAATGGGTTCGCTGGAGTTGATGCTCGAAGACGGATGTCTTCGGAGCAAGGCCCTACAGTGGTTCATCAAAAGCCGGGTCCCCTACAAACCATATTCAATCTTCTTCCGGACGAGGCAAGTTTATCTCATATGCATGCCTGGTTAGGTGACTAATAAGACTTTAATGAGTTTAATTATCCTTCAGGCCGTTGTTCATAGTTACTCATGTGCACTCGAGAGGTCTTTTCTGTATCATGGGCGGATGTATGTCTCTTCGTGGCACATTTGCTTTCATTCTAATGTATTTTCAAAGCAAATTAAGGTGAGATTGCCATCACTTGGGAGTTTTTGTGCACTAATTAATCTATTTCTTCAGGTAGCCTTGAAATATTTATTTTTCTGCTGAGAATGAAATATTTAAAATCATGTCGATGTCCTTCTAGTTTTTTTCATTGTACCATTCAAAACTTTGACTGTTGTTACAAAAGGCTCATTGGTTTAGAGAAATTGATGGCTTTTCGCTATTCTAAAAAATTATTATTAATATGGGTCATGCAACATATAATTTATATAATATGTTTAATTGTTATTGGCTCATTTATTCTTTCAGGACAAACTCTATAAGAATCTCTAGAAATCGAACCACCTATAATGGTGAATCATAAGTTACCACATAGGTTATGTGAATTTATCAATCTACTCCATTTGCAATCAGACACCGTTCCATTTTTTGATTACGTTGTTCGAGTTATGAGTGTATTATTATTATTATTTACAAATTGAATCTATTGTTATTTGCAACTGAGGGTAGTTTGGTCATTTTGAGTGTCTTTTTCTAGGTTTAATATTTTTGTGTAAGCCAGTCATTTTGGTTTACGATTGAATTTTAGTTTCTACTTGGTATCAGAACTCCCAACCCGAGTCGCAAGCGCTCCTCGCTCTGCTCCTCTTCGCGCTCGTTCACCGTTGTTCCGGTTTCCTCGCTCAACTGCGGTTTTGATCGCGACTTCCTCCCCCCCCCCCTCTGATGCGGTCTTCTAGCAGATCAGAAGCCGCCGTCGTATGTTGAAGAGGTCGACTCAGTCGTCCTCTACTAATGCCGCCAAATCCCTTCTTCTATGCTGATGTCGTCGCATCGGGAGCTGACTGATGTCCCCGGATCAGAAGCCGTCGGCTAAAGGGGTCGACTTTGCTTGATTTTTGTGGTTCCAACTTGTGTTCTTCTGTAGTCTGACTCCTGTTCTGGTCGCCACTTGTTTTTTTCTTCCCCTGGTGGATCTCGTCACCGCTCCTGCTCTCTGTCTCGTATATTGTTGTTGCGATGTCCCTCCTCACCACCTGCTTGCTCATCCGGTGGTTCCTACTTCCTATTCCGGCTATTCTCGCTTGCTAATCTGGTCCGTCTCTCTTCCAGCTTGCTGCTCTTTGGTGTTAGTCGCTATGGGTGGCTCTTCCGCTTCGTCGTCGAGTGTGATTCAGCCTCAGATGAGTGACCCTCAGCGGTCTCATGGCACTCTGGTTCCCTGAAGATCACTACGGTACCATTAGATGCATTGTTTTAAATGTCTTCCGACATGTCTCCCGACATGTCATTTTTAGGAGCAAAACGATATGTTTTTCTAAAAAAAATGGATTATGTCCTTTTGTAAAATATAGGCCGACATGTCTGATTTTTTTCAATATATCGACCGACACAACTTTTAAATATATCGTCCGCTATTTTATTTTATGTTTTATTAGCAGACTAGCAACATATGTTTAAATCACATATACATAATATATTATGTATGTAAATCGATTGAACTTATTGTTTTGATTTTTTTAACGTTTTATTCTTACAAATAATTTTGTATAATTGTTTCACAGTTTTTTAATTGCATATTACAAATTGATGAGACCATCATGATATTTATAAAAAATTGAGGTGCAATTAGCCCACTCCTCATGATCCTCACTAACTTAGTGACATCATGAGGTTGACCGCCGCGCACGCGATAGCCTCAATCGATCCCCCGCGCACTGATCCCACTCCATGCACCATCCGAGCAACCAACGCGGCCTGCAGCTAGCGTCGTCATTGCCGACGCCGGGCGGCCCGCTCCCAGCGAGCCCTGCCAAAGCCGTACCTGGCAGCCCATCCCCGCGGTCGCCGGGCTCCGCCCGCAAGGGCGCCCATCCCCGATGCCACCTTCCGCAGCCGCCTCACGCGGCCGCGGGGATCCTGCCCGCAATGGTGGCCGCGCCGCGGCCACCCCTTCTCGCGGCCGCGAGACTCTGCGTGCAAGGGCAGCCGCGCTGCGGACGCCCCTCGCCGCGACCGCGTGGCTCCTCCCTCGAAGGCGTCCGCACTAAGGCCGCCCCTCCCCGCGGCCGCCTCCCGTGGTCGCGGGGCGTCGCCCGCAAGGGCGGCCGCGCCACGACTACCCCTTCTCGAGGCCGCCTACCATGGCCACGTTCTCCCACATCGATGCTGGCCGTTCCACAGGCGTCAGTCACCAAGTTGGCCACCCATTCATGACGGGCCTTCCCCGCCATCCGATCATTCCATCACGATCGCCGTCATCCATTTCATGGGAAACCACCCGCTAACTATCATGGTTAGTTGGGGAATATCATTAATTAAATTATTGGCCTGCGAATAACAAATATGATGAGCAAAATATCCGCTCAAAACTATGCTAAAAATGATATTTGTGGTTACGGTGTGTGGATAGCCGCATAACTACCGTAACCACCTCTTGGAGGCTATAGAAAGGCCCTCAGGCCTATCTTATTCTCATCTTTTTCCTCCGTGCTTTCTTCCTTCTCAGGCCAGGGTTCTGCCGAATTTCTCCTCACAGCCGCCGCCTCTCCACCGGAAATTCGTCTAAGTCCACCGCAAAAATCAAGCCTAGTGAGCCATTCAAAGAAGTCTCATTGCGCGCAGCATCCCGTAAGTTCTCGCCAACATTACTCCGCTCATTCTGCGACCGTGTTCAGCATTTGTGCGGTGCCCAGGTGCGTTTTCCATCGCCAAAGGATACTAGCGTCAAGCTTCGCATAAGGCGACATGTTGCCCACCGAGCACGTGTGAACTCTCTCTCTCATCCTCAATTGTAACGAGGAGCGGCCTGTCGCCCTCGATTCTGCAGCAGATTTGTAACCCGAAGCTCATAGTGGAGTTTAACCGACACAGATCCGGTCACGTGGTTTTTACCCGGTTGAGGGGTTTTTTCCACGTTAAAATCGTCGTGTGAACTACTTCTCTTATTCTGTGGCTATGTGCGCGCTTGACCGCTCCGCGGGCTAAGACGACCGAGTTTAGCCCAATCTGTCAAGAGTGTTAAGTTGACCGCAACACAAATAATATGAAAATATTTAATACATTTATTAGTTAATTGTTTGTATGTATTTAATATAAATTTATATGTTTGAAAAGAATTATAATCAATCAAGGATTTTAATTTTTAAACCTTCTTTATTTGCAATAAACTTATTGTTATCAAAATAAAATTATTGCATACTATTAAATATATTTTACAACGTATCATTTTGCATTTGTTAAGAAATATTTTATCTTATATACTATTTGATTTTATTTTATAATATAAATGACTCATCTTTTATCTATTTGTATATTATTTTTTTTATTTTTATAACATATAATGATAGTTAGTATACATAAAAATAAAAAATTTATTTATAAGACATGAAAATCCGATATTTTAAAATATCTCCGACTTCTGAAATCCAACTTTTAAAAACTCAATCCGATATGTAGTCGACATCCGATATTTAGAACATTGATTAAATGACACAAATTATCTCGAATGGTCAGGGGCTCCTTAACATGTCATTCACAGTCACCAAATGTTTGGTTATATTGATGGAACCGTTAAAGAGCCCCCCAAGAATGATCCCTCCTGGAAGTGTTGGGACTATGAAAACTCTGTAGTTGTTTCCTAGCTCCTTCATTCGATTTCTATCAGTGTTACATGTTGATGAACTTTTTTGCATTTGAGATTTGGCCCGCGCCCGTGAGACATACTCGCAAATTGGCAGTTCTACACAGGTCTATGAACTTACCTGCTACATTTTGGAACTGCGACAAGGCTCTATGATGGTGTCGTCCTTTTTTCAGAGTTTGAGCGTCTATATCAGGAATTAGACTATTTTGCGCATTTCACTATATCATGCATTGCAGATGCCGTTCAATTACAACAACGGGAGGACCACTTTCGTCTCCATGTCTTCTTAATGGGCCTGAACATGGAGTTCGGTATGGTGCAGACACATATACTTCACGATTCTCCTCTCCCGCCTCTTCAAGAGGCATTCAACATGGTCCTTTGTGATGATGATCTTCAGAAGTCCCTCTGTTAGTGCTCCTACTGATCGCTCTGCTCTTACTAGCGCTGGCCGTGATCATGCTCTCAGTCCTGGCTTATCTACCCCTACTTTTGATTATTGTTGTTGCAAAGGCCATACTCGGGAGGTGTGCTACAAATTCTACCCACATCTTGCCCCTCATGGCTGTGGACGTGGTCGTGGACCTGGGCGTGGAGGCCATCACTAGGGTGGGCATAAGCCTCATTATGTTGTCTACTCTATAGATGTCTATGGAGAGACATCAAGTGTTGTTTCTGGTCAGCTCACTACTCATGAATTGGATGCTTTTTTGCCCTCTACTCCACTCTTAGCCTGATATGTCCCCTGGTGTTCCTGCTTCTCTTGCTTCCATTGTTATGCCTGGTGCTCATGCGGCTACTGCTTCATCTTCTGAGTGAGTGATTGATTCTGGTGCCACCAACCATATGACTGACTTTTCATCAGGTTTTCTCTCTTATACCCCTTTGTCTGGTAAGGACAAAGTCATTTTTGCTAATGGTTTTTTGTCTGCCATTATTGACAAAGGTCATATTTCATGTTCTTCGACTAGTTCACTTCCTTCTGTTCTTCATGTTCCCTCCTTTCCCCGCAATTTACTTTCTATCAGCAATATTACTAGATCGCTTAACTGCTCTGTAACTTTTTCCTAATACCTGTGTTTTTCAGGAACTGGATACGAAACGGAACATTGGCAGTGGCAGGAACCGCGGTGGTCTATACTACTTGGATCTTCAGGTTCCCTCTCAGGCCCTATCTTGCTCTACTGTTACTGCTGATGATGTTCACCGCCGACACCTATGCCTTGGACTTTCGTCTCCTACCTATCTCCAGAAATTGTTTCCTGCCATTTTACCGTTGTTACAAACTTTTGTATGTGATGTATGTGATGTATGTGATATGTTCAAACATGTGCGACATAATTCATCGCATTTATCTTCACCCAGCAGTACCTCATTTACTGTTGTTCATTCTGATGTTTGTTGGTCATCTCCCGTTTATCATTACCTAGCTTCCTTTGGTTTGTCACTTTTATTGATTGTTTTTCTCGCACAACTTGAGTATATTTGTTAAAAAATAAGTGAAAATTTCTCTTGTTTTAGACTTTCCATAAAATGGTTCAGACCCAATTTAATGGTTCTATTCGTGTCCTTCGAAGTGATAATGGAGGTGAATATGACGATCATTGAGTGTTTAAATCATATCTTACCAGTCATGGTATCATTCACTGGACCACTTGCGTCCACACATCTACCCAAAATGAGATTGCCAAACGGAAAAACCGGCATCTTCTGGATGTTGCTCGTTGTCTTTTTGCAACGATGCATCCTCCCAAATCCTACTGGGATGATGTTATGCTAACCGATGACCACCTTATAAACCGGCTCCCATCACGTGTTATTGGCTATGCTATTCCCCTACCTCAGCTCTCTACCATGACCGTCGTTTACTTTTCGCATTGCCACCTCGTTTCTTTGGATGTGTATGTTTTATGCATATCCACCCGCCTCCCCTGGACAAACTGGACCCTCGTGCTTATCGTTGTGTATTCCTTGGCTACTCCTCCACAACAAAAGGGTATCAGTGCTACCATCCCCCTCCATGCGTATGTTTTGCACTATGGATGTTACCTTTCGGGAAGGAGAATCGTATGTTTTTGCCATCGACTCACTCTCTTCGTCAAGAGGAGAGTAGTGATGATACTGATATTCCTATTCCACTTCTTCCTCCACTGCCACCACAGCTTGTTGAAATTATCGAGTCAATGTCGGTCTATTAGAGTCTTTAAGAGTGAGTGGGTTTAGTCCCACATCTTGTGTCAGCAGTTTTGATTCTTGTTGTAATCCTATAAATACCCCCTTTGAGGATGAATATGATGTACTTTTGATTGCTCTCTTACTTTCCAACATGGTACCAGAGTCATCCATCTAATGCCCTAATTTTATTTCCCGCATTTTGTTCTCTCCTCTTTTTGCGTCTCGGTTCGACCCCGCCGACTGCACGGTCTCTGCGCTCTGCTCTCGCTCCCGTCGACGGGATCAACTTCTATGTCCGTTGACGGGAGCGGCTCCTAATCCTCCCACTTGCTCCGACTGCTTCGTCCCGTCGGCTGCTTCCTGATATCATCGACAAGTCTTCTTCCGACTCGCCTACTGCGCCTGGTCGAGCCCCTCTTTGTGTCTTCTTCCATGCAAATTGAATCATGCGGCTGTTGCGCTTATTTTGACTTCTCCCGCTGCTTCCCTTTGTTGTTGGTGTTCCCGTTGTTGTTCCCACTGTTATTCCCTTCTACTTCTCCAGCTCTGGTCGAATTCTTTCGTTGCCCCTGTCCAGTCGAAGGTGTGTACTGCTAATCCATGGATTTCTCGCCTCTAATCCTACTTACTGTAGTGGTTTGCTGCTGATGCCCTCTCTTGAGAATGATTGGGATGAGCCCTCCTTCTCCAGCGATGTTCCTGCAAAGAGGATGTTTTCTTTGCCACTCTGCTACTCGACATTCCAGCCACTGTAGCCGCTTCTGAGGGTGCATTTGTCTCGTCGATGCTGAAGTTGTGTAGTTTTTTTTGGAGGGGGGGGGGTCGTTTTCTGTGTTCTTATCAGTTTTTTATGTTGTATTGTTCTATCTTTTTGTTCTTAGACTTACGGTGTGTGTTATGCCTTCATGCACGTTTTATCCTTATGAGGGGAAGTGTTGGGATGAAGAGACTCAGATGATCTTTCCCGACTTTCCGCTTTCGTTCCACACAGCCTCTAGGCTTATGTCGTATGTGTCTCCCCATTTGTCGTTTTGATTGGTCGTGTATTGGGGCGCGACTGATGTTGGTGTTCTATCCTCAGCGGGTTATGTTGCGTGGGACCGTGTCGTGCGGGACTGTGTCGTGAGGGACCGCTCTTTGTACGGATTATCCTCGACAGATTATCCCCTACGGATTTTCCCCTATCGCTCGTTTGATGATTTGCTCCACATCGTTCGTTCTCTTTTGCATGTGTGTGTGTATGTGATGTTGGTTGACCGGTTTCCAGCAAGTTCACGTCGTGTGTGGTCCAGCATCGTGTGTGGGTCAGCATCGTGTGTTGTTATGTCCCTGGCTTGATTCCCTGTTTTGGAAATTTCCCCGGTGGCTCGTCTGATGTTTTGTCCCGCATTGCATGGGGAAATGGGGAGTGGTGTGTGGATTACTGGATCGTCTAGGGGAGGGCTCAATAATGAAGGAGGGGTGGCTTGGCGGCACACCAAGCGGAGGATTGGACAGAGGGGTAGCGGAAGGACCTTCGGTTTCAGGCAGTGGAGCGCTTGAATGGAGAGGGAGAAGGAGGCGGAGGAGGGCTTTCCTGGAGTCACACTAGGAGAACTCTTCCCAGCGTCACACTGGAAGGAGGAGAGGACCGGGCTGTTTCTGCAATGCGCAAAACCTTCAATGCCTGTACAGTGCCGAGCTGTTTCAGCAATGTGCAAGTTCCCCTGCCACATTTGTTATGACAATTGTCGGTTTTGACCCTCCTGTCACTATGTTTGAGGAGACTGGCCAAATAGACCCTCCTGTCACGTTTGTTATGACGATCGTAGGTTTTGACCTTCCTGCCGCTACGTTTGAGGGCATGAGTCAAACCAGTCCTCGTCACTTCTAATAGAGTTGTTGTAGGTTTTGATTCTCCCCTGCTGCTACATTTGAGGACGTGGGGCATACCAGTTCTTTGTCACTTCTAATAGGGCAGTTATAGGTTTTGTCTCTCCTATCGCTACAATTGATGATGAAAGGCGATCTCATGCATCACGTCGCGGTTATACTGCTTTACTTATTTTTAGAGCTTAGTTCGTGCGATTGTTGAGTGTCCGCGACATGTGCATGATGGTTTGATTAAAGTAATGCTTAATGTACCTCTTTGTTCTTTGTTTTGCATGTTTTTGTTCACACGTGTACTTGCAGGAGAGCGATGTACTCGCCCCCGAGTCCTCTAGGATTGCCAAGGGGAGGGGTTGTTATGTTGTGTTGGTCATCCCCATGCTGACCTTCGTTTTCAACCCGTTTGTTCTTGGTTTCAGGTGGCGTAGTTCGTAGTGGTTTCAGTCCCGAGGGAGGGGTCGTTACGTTGTGCTGGTCATCCCCATGCTGACCTTCATTTTCCCCCCACTTGTTCTTAGTTTCGGATGGCGTAGTTCATAGTGGTGTGTAGTGGGCCAGAGCCCAAATGATGCTAAGGAGCTGGAGATTTTTTTCTCCCTCTTTGTTTCCACTATGGTTTTACTTTCATTTTATTTGAAGGCCATGTAAGGCCTCAAGACCGTACTGTTTACTTTTCTAACTTTTATATTTAGTGGATATTCATGTTGTGAGTTTTTATTTGGATCTTTCGATATATTTTGATTATGAACTCTGAGGTATTATTTAGTTATTTTGTTTCCTTTTACTAGCATTTTTGGTTTGTGAATATTATTTTTCATGGGGTCCTGGCCGGACCCATGCTATGTTCTATTTGCAGGCGAGAGATGTTACACCTTTTCATTGGTAATCCAATGAAAGTGGAACTAATCTGAATAAGACTCTTTGTCCCGCCTATCACTCTTAGTTTCTTCCTTCTGGTTGGCTTTCCAATTCCCACATTTTCAACACTTTGGAATTTAACTACCAAGTGGACCATCCATTCCCAAGAAGAGTCAAAAGCGAAGGTGAGCGGAGCGAATGTGAGCAAGAAGAATCTTAATACTTAAATATACAATTGACAACATCAATCCGCCTAGCAAGAAAGAAGACTCTAGTCTCATTTGTTAATTACTTGATTAAGACAATTGAAGACCCGACACATACTGTATAGGAACACAATCACAACTTATTTTTAATTCGGTTGAGAAGGTAGCGCCCTAGGTACTTTTGCTAGCTACGAGCCGGGTCGATTAACCATATACTGCAAGATTGAATGAAAACTTACGACTGTAAGTTGTGGCTGTGCCTATAGATATATGACCTCTCTTTTCATTTTTAAAAGTTGAATGAATTATGCATGAAACTTTCAATAGATTCTTTCATTATGTTTGTCTTTGACTTCTGAAATAGCAACTACCTTGGTCAGCCGATCAGCTCGTGCCACTGAAAAGTAAAGCAGAATGCAAACTTTGGAAAAAAATAGTGGCGGGAATCAAACGCACTTACTTGCTGGGAGAGGAAGCAACAACATTTTTCAGCCAGATACCTAGGGATTACTCACCCTATGGGAATAAGTACCTATCCCTTACGGCAATCAAACCCGTGTCTTCAACATGAAGGGCGATGCTTGACCATTGGACGAAATGGACCAAAATCCATTCTTCATAAATGCCGTCCGTTCTGAGGAGAGAAGTTGTTTGTTTTGTTTTTATATGCAATTCAAGAATGACAATTTCATTTCCTCACAGAACCAAATCAATTATCTACTTTCCGATTAAGGGTTTACAACTAGCTGATTGAATCTTTTGTCCATACTATATTTGGCTAAGATCCATATCTTCCAATTAGGTAGGACTCGCTTTCCTTCAAATCTATATATTTCCTTTGGTGCTTTCACGACTGGCTAGGCTGCCTTTGCAGACTGCTATTCATCTATCTTTTTTCATTGAAGAACCAGTATCTTATCACACTGTTCAATTATAAATACCCGTCTTTCTAAAATAGCGTTCTTTTCTTAATTTAGAAAATCTACAATTCAAAATATTTTTCTTTGATTTGAGTCCATAATAAAGAAAATCACTGGCAGGTTTTGTTAATGAGAAGAAAAGTGGAGGCCTAGCTGCTACTACTATTGTGGCTTGGAATAGGTTCTTTATCAATGGCCCGCCCTTTCTTTGAACTTTGTCAATGATCGAACTGAAAGGTATGAACTGAGTGTCATTTGATGAGAAATGTTAGAAAAGCCCTTGTAAAGGCCCATTTAAGAGGCCCTTTTATTTCTTGTATTTGTCCCACATCTTGGATTGAGATCTTCTCTTCTCCCTCTCTTCCTATATAAATGTATTCATACTTGTAATTATTCATTCAAGAAGTATATACATGGTTGGAGGTCTCTCTATTCTTCAATGGTATCAGAGCCACCGGTCTCTCTCTAGCCGGCTTGTCTGTGTGCAAACCGCGTGGTCACCCGGCTGACCGCGCGTCCTGTTCTCCTCCTGCTTAGCGGCGGTTTCGGGCGACTAGTTTTTCTCTACCCGCTGTTCCTCTACCTCCCCTTCTGTTGTGACCTCCTCCTCTTCCAATCTCTCCCTCTTTTATAACCTTCTCTCACGTGGGGTCCACCTTCTCTACTTTTTTCTCTCCTGCCCGACCTTCTTCCCTGACCGCGCGGCTTCTTGCCCCTGTTTTCCGCGCGGCTTCTTGTCCCTCTTTTCCTTATCCCCTCTCATCGTAGCGACCTGTCAAGTCGCTTGCGGCCTCTCCTTCTCCCTTAGCCGCATCTTGGTCGCGACCTTCCTGGTCGCTTGTTGAATTCACTTGACCGTGCGACCTTCCTGCCCCACCCACGCCCTGCTAGTCGCTGCTCCTTTCTTGCCGCGACCTCTTTCCTTCTTCCTTAGCCGCGTTGTGGTTGCGACTTTCTTTGTCGCTGGTCGTTCTCCCTTGTCGTGCGGCCTTCTTTTCTACTCGCCACCTGCTACTCGCTGCGACTTGACTTGTCGCTAGCGGTTTCTCCTCTCCTCTTCGTTGCATCCGGTCGCGACTTGCTTAGTCGCCTTCTCTTCTCAGCCGCTCGGCCTTCCTTGCCAAGCCGCCCGACCTTCCTTGCCAAGCCGCCCGACCTTCCTTGCCAAGCCGCCCGGCCTTTCCTTGCCAAGCCGCCCGACCTTCCTTGCCAAGCCGCCCGACTTCTTCCTTCTGCTAGCCGCGCGACTTCTCCTCTTGCCAACCGGCGTCCTCTATTAATCTCATGGCTTCCGACGCATCCGCTGCTACTGCTGCTCCGTCAGCCCATGAGGCTACTCCGGCTTCTGATCTCCGTGATGAGCTGCGGATCACTACCATCTCTCTCACTGACAAACGCAATTTTGTCGAATGAGTTCACTCTGTTCGTCGTGTTCTCCAGACCAAGGGTCTTCTCCACCACCTGACTCGGGCTACTGCTGTTGCTCCCTCCGATGATTGACTTTGTGATGACGGTCGGGTCCAGTCTTGGCTCCTCAACTCTATGGACACCGAACCCTACCGGATGACCATGTATCATGATACGGCCAAAGCAATGTGGGAGGAGCTCCACTCCTTTTATTCTGGGCAAAACAGTCTTCAACACCTCTATGATATTATCTCCAACCTTCAGAATCGTGCTCCAGGTGCTCCCGGCGGCATGATTTCTTTTGTTGCACAGGCCAAGACCCTACCCGGGGCTTGGATTCAACATCAGCCTCCTACAACGGATCTTTTTACTCAACAGGCCCAGAAAGAGGCAGTTACCATAGTGATGATGATGTCCCGCGTTCCGCCCCACCTGCATAGTGTTCGGGCCCAGATCCTCTCTTCCACGACGACTCCGTCACTGTCTGACGTCTGCTCCATGCTACTTTGGGTTACGCCTCCTACGGAGGCCCCTCCCAGCTTTGCCCTTGCTCTTCTTCAACAACCTCTCCTTCCAACCCCCCCTCCTGCTCGTGGCTCTTCCACTCGGGGGGTAGACCTCCATCTCGGGGACGCTCGTCTCTCAAATGCACATATTGTGGCCGGGGTGGCCATCTTGAGGCCACCTGTTACAGCAAGCATGGGTTCCCTCCCCACCTCGCTGCCACTTCCTCTACTGCTCCTTCCCCTGGGGCTCCCGCCCAGATCCGGCCTCTATTACCCGACACGATATTGATGGGCTGCGCACCCAACTCCATCAGCTACAGGGTATCCTCAGCCGCTCCTCCGGCTCGGTTGCGACCTTTTCTGCAGAAGGTATAACCTGTCTCTCTCCTAGCCCTCACTGGATCGTTGATTCCGGTATTACTCACCATATTACTTCCCAGAAGCCCTCCAAATATCTCAAGTTGGCTCATCCCTCGTGTATCACTGTGGCCAATGGTGACACTCTACCACTCTCTGGCACCGCTGCCCTCCAACTTACCCCGACACTTTCTCTTTCCTCGCTTCTTCATGTTCTGGGATCTCCTTTCAATTTACTTGGTGTTAGTCTTCTGACAAACGAGCTTGATTGTTCAATAACCTTCTTTCCCTCTTCCATTCTTATGCAGGATCGTCGCACCCGGAGTATCATTGGTAGGGGGCAGCTGGTGAATGGGCTTTACATCTTGGGTACCCAACCCACTCTTCTATCCGCCATCTCTACTGTTGATTGGCATCGTCGCCTTGAGCATGCTCCTCTTCCGATTCTCAAGCGGGCTCTTCCTGATGTTCCATTACGGGAGTTCTCTTGTGAATCTTGTATCTACGGCAAACACCATCGTTCTGTTTTTCCCCCTGCATGTACCCGGTGTAATACTCCGTTATCCTTAGTTCATTCTGATGTATGGGGCCCTTATAAGGTCCCTAGTATTTATGGTTTTCGCTACTTTGTCACTTTTATTGATGACTACTCGCGTACTACATGATTATATTTAATGCATGATCGTACCGAACTTACATCTGTCTTTCGTGCCTTCGTAACTGAGGTACGTACGCAGTTTGCCACCCCACTCAAAATTCTCCGCACTGATAATGCTCACGAATATACAGGGCGCACCTTCTCACCATCTGCACCGAATTTGGCATCATCCATCAAACTTCGTGTGCATATACCCCTCAACAAAACGGGGTGGCCGAACGGAAGAATCGTCATTTACTCGATGTTGCTCGCTGCCTCATGTTCCAAATGTAGGTTCCCATCGAATATTGGAATTTTGCAGTCTCCACAGTCTGCCATCTCATTAACCGCCTCCCTTCTTCTGTTCTTGATTTTGTCATTCCTATCCAACTCCTCTATCCCACTACCAACCCAACCTCTCTCCCCCCCACGTGTCTTTGGGTGCGTTTATTATGTTCATCTTCTTGGACCTCCCTCCGACAAACTTGCTCCTCGTGCGGCCAAATATATGTTTGTTGGCTACTCCCGTACTCAAAAGGGGTATGTTTGCTACTCTCCTTCCGATGGCAAGATGGTTGTCGTCGCGGATGTCACCTTCTGCGAAGATCATCCCTTTCACTTACCTCCCTTCTCCTCGGTTTCCTCTCCTGCTCTGCCCCGACCTGTCGTTCCTATAGCGCCCTCCTTTCTGCCCTCTCCCTCTACCTCTATGCCTGCTCCCAAAGTCCCTCCGCCCGTTATCCGTGTCTATACTCGTCACGGCTCCAAGGATGGTTCCCTGCCCCAGCTCCCTGCTCCCAGTGACACTCTGGCACCGGCGGATCCGGCTCTTGCTTCTACGGCCCATCCCCTGGCCAACTACGTTTCTCTCCACCAGCTCGCTCCACCTCTCTACGCCTTTGCCACTTCACTTTCCTCGATTTCTATTCCTAATACTATGCAGGAGGCGCTTCAACACCCGGGGTGACGAGCGGACCATGGAGGATGAAATGAGGGCTCTTTGGGTTAACCAGACTTGGGATCTGGTTCCCCTTCCTGCAGGCCACCACTGTGTCAGCTGCAAGTGGGTTTTTGTTGTTAAACATACCGCGGATGGGATTGTTGAGCGTCTGAAGGCCCGCCTCGTGGCCCGGGGTTTTACTCAGCAACACGACCTTGATTATGAGTAAACTTTCTCTCCAGTGGCCAAATTTAACACGGTCCGAGTTCTTCTTTCCTTGGCTGTCCACCATCATTGGCCTCTTTATCAGCTGGATGTTAAGAACGTCTTTCTCAATGGTGATCTACAGGAGACTGTTTATATGCATAACCTCCCAGATTTGAGACCACGGGGCAGTCTCGGGTTTTTCATCTTCGGAAATCTATTTATGGTCTCAAACAGTCCCCGCGTGCTTGGTTTGACAAATTCAGCAAGGTAGTCCGCGATATTGGCTTCACTAGGAGTTCGGCTGACTTCTCTCTCTTCACTCGACACTGGCCAACCGGAACTGTGATTCTACTTGTCTATGTTGACGATATCCTCATTACTGGCGACGATACTACAGGGATACAACATACCAAGCAGCAGTTGAACTCCGTCTTTCAGACCAAAGATCTTGGGAATCTACGGTATTTTCTCGGGCTTGAGGTTGCACGACGGCCTGATGGTCTTGTATTATCCCAAAGGAAGTATTGTATGGACCTCCTTCATGATGCTGTCTATTCGGGATGCAAACCTACGGATACTCCAATGGACGCTAATCACAGGCTCTCAGCACATAGCTCTGACTCCGATAAGCTGCTTACGAATCCGGAATACTACAGACGCCTGGTTGGGAAACTGATCTACCTTACAGTTACTCGACCAGACATCTCCTTTGCCGTAGGAGTCGTGAGTCGATTTATGCATGCTCCTAGGGCATCTCATCTTCAAGCTGTCGAGCGCATTCTTCGGTATCTCAAGAACGCTCGAGGACAAGGGCTTGTGTACAAGACATCCACATCACTATCTCTTGTTGCATACTCGGACGCTGACTATGCAGGATCCATTGATGATAGACTCTCTACATCTGGTTTCTGTACCTACTTCGTTGGTCATCTCATAACCTGGCGTAGCAAGAAACAGAATGTGGTTGCTCGCTCTTCTGCTGAAGCTGAGTACCGGGCCATGGTTGCTGTAGTGTTCGAGTTAAGTGGCTTGAGAGCCTTCTGGGAGACTTGGGTATTTGTCTCTCATCACCGGCGACCCTATTTTGTGATAGTCAAGCAGCAATACATATTGCCAAGAACCCGGTATTTCACGAACGCACAAAGCATATTGAAGTTGACTGCCACTTTACTCGGGAAAAAGTACAGTCAAAGAAGGTAGATCTGGAGCATGTTTCTGCTACAAATCAAGTTGCTGATATCCTGATCAAAGCTCTCTCCCGGCCGTTATACTACCAATTTTTATCCAAGCTTGGCGCCTACGACTTGTACGCTCCAGCTTGCGGGGGAGTGTTATAAAAGCCCTTGTAAAGGCCCATTTAAGAGGCCCTTTTATTTCTTGTATTTGTCCCACATCTTGGATTGGGATCTTCTCTTCTCTCTCTCTTCCTATATAAATGTATTCATACTTGTAATTATTCATTCAAGAAGTATATACAAAGTTGGAGGTCTCGCTATTCTTACAAGTAAGATCTTTGTGAAGGTCATTTATGAAGAACGGCTTTTTGGTCCCTTTCATCCAGTGCTTAGAACATCTTCTTTTCATGCTGAAGACACGGGTTCGATTCTCATAAGGATAGGTATTCATTCCTGACTGCTTTCACTTAGTGTTCACTAACCTCACTACCATTGCTGGAAAAGGTGGCCCTTTCCTCTCTCCCAGGAAGCATGACAAGTACTTCTCAGTAATGGAATTCCTTTCATTTTCTATTAGCCTGCCTTCCTATCATAAACAAGAAGGAAGGAAATGCATGTGTTCTCCCACGCCCCCTCTCAGGCACACATCTCTTTCATTCGCCCTCTTTTTTATCTATGTTTCTATCTCATCCATGAGCATAAATTGATTGAGATGGCTTTTGTGCCGTTCAATCTGTACCTTATTCCTCAGATATATTTTGATCACAAATTGGCCGGTGATCCATTCAGTCTTTTCTTCTTTCCCTTCTATACTAATTAAGGCGTTCTGCCACACGCCTTTGCACATTCTTCCTTCCATTAACATCAAATCAACGTTTCGTAGAGACCAAGAGTAGGGTATATATAGGTTCCTCAGTTCTTTTTTCCTTTTTGATAAATTGCGCTTGTGCGCTGCTCGTTATCTATGCACATAGATACCTCAAACTCTGATATGTACACATAACCCCCTAAACTGTAGATGCCTAAATCTCTAGCCTTACGCGGATTTCTCAAAATCTTCCCCTCCAAAACATATTGCTCACACCTAGGCACCCTGACTCAGAACCAAATTAAGTTAACACTATTATGTGGGCAACTCTCATCCTAACATGTGTTCTCATGACACTCTAAATACCCAGAAACTGGAGCAACTATCTTAAGCCAAAGCCGATGCTTCTCCTATCAAAGTATTCTCTTTCCTTTCTTTGATAGGCCAGAGATATTTCGACGTCCTTATCCTAAAATGATCGGGGTTAAAACATGCCATTTATACCGCCTCAGTGAATTCTTACCTCTTTAGCTGCTTAGATACAATTCAGGGGATTAATAATAAAATGCAATATAAATAAATGAAGTGCATTTAACATGAATAAGATACTGCTGACTAAAATAAATGCAGAGTTATCAAACTAAATTACTGTGGTGATCATTGATCATTCTCATCAGCTTTAGGGTCTCTTGAATTTTTCTTCGCCACTTATAATGTAACTAAGACCACTTTATTTTAATCCTAATTTAATCAAATTCTATGAAGATTTTCTCATTGCTTTAAATTTCCCTTGTAACACCCATTCCTAGTTCAATAACATTTCAAAAGTCTAGCCAGTACTCAAGAGATGAAGTAAACAAAGCAGCAATAATAAAATTGATATCATAGTAGGAAAATAACAAAAGTATGCAATACAGATAAAATATTGGAGCTAGGGTTAACAAAATTCCTCAAAATCTGATTCACAAAGTCAACTAGATTTTGTAAAGAACAACAAGTTTGAATAACTGAAAATCTTAAATAATGTCTGATGAATATAAGTTCATATGCAAGTGATACATCAAACTGAAAGGAAAGACAAACAAAAATGTAGAAACCCTCAAAAGTTTATCCTAAGTGAAACTCCTGACATGTGTTCCCTGAAAAGAAACGTGCGAAGATAAAGGCAGCCCATTTGGTTTGTTAAAAAAAAAAATTTCCTCCCAGTGACACTAAAATGACATAATTAAGACATGTATGAGCAATTATAAGTATGTAATAATTAAAATATAGGAACCATGATTACTAACAGGGTAAATATTCATGATATTGAATAAAATAATTAGTAAAAACATAAATTTTCATTTATGTAGTTATCACATTATGAGGTACAATCATTGTTTTACTTTCTTAGGGTATAGTGGTTTTTGTGTTCTGAATTCCCTTCTAAAATTGAGGTAAATGAAGTTCATATTCCTCTTTGTTAAGTTTTTTTTCATATCTTACGGAGCACATTCAAGTTCATATTCCTCTTTGTTAAGTTTTTTTTCATATCTTACGGAGCACATTCTGATTATTGAGTCTCTGATGGCAGCCGAGGTTATTCTGACCTTGTGTCCCTTGTACGGAGCACAGACTCGTATCTAACTATTTTCAAGCATAGAAACGTGGGTCGTCGACCCCATACCTGAGGCTCATACGACCTGCTGGGCCCTTTGAGTATGATGGCGTGCATACATCAATCATGAGGGAAGTACCTCTCTTAACCCCGTGAGCTGATCACCTAGTGGTTAATACGATCATTATATTATGTCGTACGCAGGACGCCATTATTTTAAAGCTTATTACCTATTTTAATCTTTATTCTTTGCTTAGTTGCATTCATCATCTTTAATCATTGTTCTTTTGTTAAGATGTATAAATCATTACAATTTAATTGACTTTTATCATGTAATAATATGACACGGGTGTTTCGATTTCATATGCGTTCTATTATAATTTAACTAATAACATGAAATAAAAGGGTATGAGTAATTCGTTTTCGCATACATTCTTACATGACCTAGTCATTGAACCTATATTAGGTGATATATCTAGCCAAGAGTAAGGGAATTTCTTACATCGGCGTTACGACATTCATAGAAGCGACTTGGCAACACGATTCTTCTAGGCTACTCTAAAAACACAAATAATTCATCTCTGATAAAAAATCTGGCTCTCCTTCTCCAACCCCCCACGAACTCTTAGACGAAAAATTAAACATGCCCTTAAAACCTCTAGGGTTTAAAAGAAAGTTCATCGAAATAATCTATGAAATAGAAGAAAATTAATAAGAGGGAAGTCCGAAAACAGCAAGACGATCTCACCTTGATCCAATGCTAGTAAAAAGGGTCTGAAAACGTAAATCTCGACTGAGAACAATTTATGTTTGTCATAATGGGGAGGAAATGGCAAGGGCAGAGACCCGACCTTTGATTTGGAAGAAAAGAAACATGTGCTAGAACCACAGGCCAACTGTGACCAAGGGAGGGAAATCGGTAAGGAGACTATGCAAGTCGTGCGGCCTTTGCTTGCTTCCCTGTCAATGGAGATAAAAGGTAAAGATCCCTATTCAGGCGGCTTCTCCTTCTCCAGAGTCGAATGGATTTGTCTCTCTAAGGTCGATTGGTGGTAAAGCAAAAATAAAGAGAGTTGTTCCTAAACTAGCTTGTGTTATTTAGACCGGGCAAGAACTGGCTTTGCATAAAGGAGGAAACCGTAACCTCTTTTTTCTTCGGGGTTGGGGGGGGGTTGATTATGGTTGATATTTTCCCTTATTCATTGCTCATTAAAACCTTACAATTTCAACAAGGAGTGTTTCTGTGAATCCCTAAATCACGCCTAATTAAATTTCATAAAATTTCCAACTAAAAGACATTATTTAAATTATGATGAACACAAAAAGTTAACCGTAAGAGTGTAGGTACCTCAATAAATCATTCATGATTGAACCCTGCAATTAAATTATAAAGGTACTTTAGATTTTTGGGATGTTACAACCCGACCCTTTTTTGATACTATTAGCTCATTCATATATATTCTAGATGTTGCATCGAAGATACATTTTTTGCTTTTTTTGTTGGTGGTTTTTGTCGCACAAAGACATTCTCACAGTCATGCCAATATAACATACTGTATATTTATTCTAGATTTGTTTTTGCTTGTTTTCATGCTATTGTTGAAGAATTAGCAGAGTAGTTTACATATATGATAATACTTCCAGTAGTTCCAGTGAAGTCAACAAATGGGAGAAGGTAGACAAAAAAATATCAAATACTTGATAAACTTGCTGGTTTTGATGGAACATAGTTTACTTGGGTATGTCAAACTAGATATAACATTGAATCATTTTTTTACGGTCTTACAAATTTTAGGATATATCATGTGTTAATCAATCATTTTTGGTTTCACTTTGGTTCTTTAGAACTGGCATTTTTTGTTTTATTCTCTCTGTACATTAGAAGTGTTAATGCGGCTACTAATCTATAGCTTAAAAGAGGTAGCATTCATGAGTCAAATGATATCTATGTTAGAGTTCACTGCTTGTGTTACGTTACTGATATTAACTTACTCTAGTAGGTCGTTATTCCTACTGGTGACATCCATGAGGTATGTTAATTATATTTCACATTTTATTTATATAAATCCTTGTGTATCTTATGCACATAGTGCAGATGAAAGGGGAACGTTGAAGCTACTTTTTTATTAGCAATGCAGATAAAGAGAAGCCAACATGCATATATCAATCCAGCAATAACAATAGTTCTTCGTATGGGATCTGGTGGTCATGGAGTACCCCCTTTAGGGAGTCCTGATGGTGATTAACTATATCTTTCAAAATTTTGTATGGTGATTATGCTTTACGAAATATTATTCCCAATTTTAGTAATCTACTGGAATATGCCAATAGTATAAACTATTAATTTGGCATTTTACCTCTTCAGTAAATTGAGTCATGTGATTGCTGAAATGATTTTGAAGTTGGCAGATGCAATTATTTTAATCCTTTTTCTTTATGTTCCATTCACCAGTATTTTTTTATTCCACGTATTCCTTTATACTCTTTGATTGTATTTGTTTTTTACCTTTTTGAAGGATGTTATTTGGATTTCTCATTTAGAGGTTTGTAATGGTTTATAAAAGTCCACGCTCATTTCAGAAGTTGCAATTTGTACTAGTTAAATCCAAACTTTCTCCTTTTGACATTATCTTTTTATGATATTGTATTTGCAATTTGCATGGTTAATAATAAGTGGATTAGGTAATAACATCTAGGATCTGAAAGAAAGACTGCAAGCAAACCTTTTTTTGGACATTCAGCATTCCTACAGTTGTAGTAGTGATTATCATTGGGCATGCTTAATCGTATAACAGAACTACTTAGTAATGCAAGGTTATGACCAACTCTGCCTTGATGTAATCCATGAGAGCCTTACATTAGCTTGTTTTGATCAATGAAGTAGAATATAATTCTTGTTATTTTGATGATATTAGCTTTGCAATTCTTGTCTTGATTGATGAAGTAGAACTTAATTCTTAGCCAACTCTACCTTGATTTGGTATGCCCCTCTTTATATTGATAGACGAGGCAATAAACAAAGACTTGCATACAATGTGAGACTAAACAACATATAGGAGAATAAATGTTTAAAATAATTTACAAACACCCTCCCTCAGGTTGCAGTTTATATATCAATTATGCCCAACTTGACACTTAAATCAGCAAACAAGGTAGGAAGAGTATTGATAAATATGTCTGTAAACTCCTTGTCGGAAGTAACAAACATAGTGCATAAATGCCCATTGATAACCTCTTTTGGAATAAAATGACAATCAATGTCTATGTACTTGGCCCTCGTTATGAAATACTTGATTTTTGATGGTGCATATGCCAGTTTTGTTGGCATAATACATAAGCATAAGTTAATGTATATTTCGTAATGGTCTTTTAAAGGATTCCTCTTCTATTTTAGTGGATAAGTATTTTGTCTTATACTATGGTATTCAACATCAACACATGATCTAGAAACAACAATTTGTTTTTTTTGCTTTGCCAATAAACTACGTTTCCTCTCAAGATAGAGTTGAGAATAAAACCAAAAGTATATTATGAGTTCCCTTCACTCATATATATATAGAGGAAGGGAGAAAAACATTCAAAGTCCCAAAATACCCTTATGCAGGCAAAGACCAAAAAATCAAAACACATTACATAACACGACATGATCTCAACTCTTCCCCTCAAGTCGAGTGGTAAATATCAGTCATTCCAAGTGTTCGGATATCATCAATAAAGACATCACACCTTAAGCTCTTGGTGATGACGTCGACCAACTGGTCTCTGGAGTGAACGAAATGTGTAACTAAGTTTCCTTTTACAAAATGATCTTTGATGAAATGACGATCAACCTCAACATGCTTAGTTCTGTCATGCTTTACCGGATTGTGAGCAATACTGATACCAGCTTTGTTGTCACATATCAGGGAAATTGGAGCATCCTCCTGGAGGTTCAGGTATTGCAATAAAGTGCGCAACCATAGACCTTCACAGAAGCCTAGAGACATAGATCGGTACTCGGCTTCAGCACTAGATCTGGCCACCACATTCAGCTTCTTGCTACGCCACGTGACCAAATTTCCACGAACGAAGGTGCAATACCCCATTGTAGATTTCCTATCATCACGGTTTCCGGCCTAATCCGCGTCAGTAAATACATCAATCTTTAAATGGTTGTTCTTTGAGAACATCAGCCCCCGACCCGGAGCCTTCTTTAAGTACCGTAGGAGGCGATATGTAGCATCCTAATATCTGATTCTTGGACCTACTCAAGATCCCAACAACATATGTGATGTCGGGACGAGTATGTGAGAGGTATAAAAGCTTTCCAACTAATCTCTGATAGCTTGAAGCATCTGTGCGATCCTCATCGATGTCTTCATCAATCCTATTATTCTCCTCCATAGGGGTGTTCGCAGGAACACATCCCAGCATTCCAGTCTCCGTTAACAAATCTAAAACATACTTGCGTTGCGAGATGAAGATACCTCGGTCAGAACGAGTTACTTCAATACCTAGAAAGTAGCGAAGTCTTCCCAAATCTTTAACTTCAAACTCAGCTGACAGGAGAGTCTTCAGCATTGAGATCTCCTCTAAGTCATCTCCGGTGATCACAATGTCATCAACGTAAACATTAAGGACAACCACTTTTCCCTCATTCTTCCTGACAAACAAAGTATGATCTGAATGACCCTGTTTGTAGCCAAACTTTATTATGGCTTTATGGAATTTGCCAAATCAAGCCCTGAGAGATTGCTTGAGCCCGTACAAACACTTCCTTAGTCGGCAGACCAGTCCTTGTTGTCCCTTTTTCATAAAACCTGGGGGAAGGGTCATGTACACCTCTTCATCGAGATCACCGTGCAGGAACACATTTTTGACATCCTGCTGATGTAGGTCCCAGCTCAAACACGCCGCACAAGACAGGATCACACGAACAAAGTCCATCTTTGCTACCGGGGAAAAGGTCTCCTGATAGTCGACCCCCTGAGTCTGGGCATAACCACGAGCCACCAGACGGGCTTTATATTGCTCAACTTTAACATCCTGATTTTGCTTAACAGAGAAGACCCACCTAGAACCGATGGCTTTCTTGTCAGGAGGAAGAGGAGAGACATCTCATGTGTGATTCTTATCAAAGGCGAACATTTCCTCCTGCATTTCTTGAGTCCATGCCGGAATGCAAACAAAACACACGCACCCAAAAATGCGTGGTGGAAGATGAGTGGTATAAACCTCATAAGTAGAGGAAAGACGGGCGAGAGGAGCAGTATAGTTTAGAACTTGTGAAGGAAGACAATTAATAAGATGAGTAGCGATTAGGATGGCGTCACCCCAGTATGATTTAGGGAGATGCATGGTAGTGAGAAGGCACCGAGCAACATCAAGACGATGCTGGTTTTTCCATTTGTAGAAAGAGCTCGAAAACTTATGTATATTTCTCATGTGTGTAAATACAAGGAGAGAATGTAAATATATAGAAGGAAGAAGGAGAGAGAATCAATCCTATACATAATGTGGGACTAAAGTGGAGAGAAGAGAAAAAGAAAAATGGTCCCAATAATGGGCTCTTTACATGGGATTTTCTAATACTCCCCCGCAAGCTGGAGCGTACAAATCGTATGCGCCAAGCTTGGACAATCACTGATAGAAGAGGGCATGGAAAGAGCCTTTGTGATGACATCCACAACTTGTTCAGACCCTGGAACATGCTTTAGATCGAGCTTCTTCACGAAGTGACAGTCAACTTCGAGGTGCTTCGTTCTTTCGTGGAAGGCTGGGTTCTTGGCGATATGTATAGCAGCTTGGCTGTCACAGAGGAGAAGAGCCGGTGAAGGTAGTTTTACACTCAGATTACTGAGAAAACTCTCAAGCCACGTCAGTTCAGACACAACAGATGTCATTGCCCGGTATTCTGCCTCAGCTGATGATCGAGCAACGACCATTTGTTTCTTGCTTCGCCATGTAACCAAATGTCCACCAAAGTAGGTGCAAAAATCACTGGTAGATCGTCGGTCATCAAGGGAACCAGCATAATCAGCATCTGAGTATGTCACCAATGTTGGAGCTGAATAAGAGGTTCTGTAAACAAATCCTTGACCAGGAGCTGTTTTAAGGTATCTGAGAATGCATTCAATAGCCTGAAGATGAGATCTTCGAGGGGAGTGTATGTATCGACTGACAAAACCAACAACGAAGGAAATATTTGGTCTGGTTACCGTGAGATATATCAATTTTCCAACGAGACGATGATAATATTCAGGATTCTGGAGTAGGAGACCCGAGTAAGATGTCTGGGCGCTCAACTTGTGGTTTACATCCATAGGGGTATCACTCGGCTTACAGTCTGAATAACCTCCATCATGAAGGAGGTCGAGACAATACTTCTGTTGAGATAGGACAAGCCCATCTGGCCGTCTGGCAACCTCAAGACCTAAGAAGTACGTAGGGGCCCCAGATCCTTTGTCTGAAAGACAGAACTTAGATGTAGTTTGACTGCATGTATCCCTTGTGAGTCATCTCCTGTAATGATGATATCGTCAATGTATACTAACAGAAGGTCTGTTCCTGTTGTTCGGTGATGAGAAAACAACGAGAAGTCGGCCGAGCTTCGAGTAAAACCAATATCACGAAGGGCCTTACTGAATTTGTCAAACCATGCCCGTGGAGATTGTTTGAGACCATACAGAGCCTTCAAAAGACAGCAGACCTGAGACTCCCCCGTAGTCTCAAACTCGGGTGGTTGCTGCATATACACTGTCTCCTAGAGATCCCCATTTAAGAAAACATTCTTGATATCCAGTTGAAATAGGAGCCACTGGCGATGGACAGCGAAAGAGATGAGGACGCGAACGGTATTGAGGTTGGCCACCGGAGAGAAAGTTTCCTCATAGTCGAGCCCCTGTTGCTGGGTGAAACCACAAGCCACGAGACGAGCCTTCAGACGGTCAATTGTCCCATCAACAGCATGTTTGATGACAAAGACCCACTTACACCCAACAGGTTTCTGACCCGGAGGAAGGGGTACGACAGTCCATGTCTGGTTAGCCCAGAGAACAGACATTTCTTCCTCCATGGCTGCCCGCCAGCCCGGATGTTGAAGTGCCTCCTGCACAGAGTTAGGAACAGAGACCGAAGAAAGAGAAGTAACAAATGTGTGCAGGAGGGGAGAGAGGCGATGGAGGGAGACATAGTTGGCCAGAGGATGAGCAGTGGAGGGCGGTACCTGATCAGCAGGACGCGGAGTATCCGTGGTTGAGGCCGACTGCAGAGGGACAACAGAACCTTGAGGGCGATGAGTGTAGACACGGATAACGGGTGGTTTGGAGGGAGCAAGAGCCGGTGCAGGTGGAACCGACGATGGTGGTGCAGTAACGGGGATAACCAGGCGTGGGATGGATGGCGGGAGAGTAGCTGGTGGTAGATGAGCGGGTAAAGGAGCAGGGAAAAACGGTTGATCTTCCCGGAAGGTAACGTCAGCAGAGACCGAGATCTTTCGAGTAGCTGGAGAATAACATACATAGTCCTTCTGGGTGCGCGAATAGCCGACAAAGATGTGTTTAGCCGCCCGGGGATCCAACTTATCCGAGGACGCCCCCAGACGGTGGACGTTGCAGTTGCTGCCAAAGACACGAGGCTGGAGAGGAAAGGCCGGAGTGGAGGGAAACAGTAGGCTGAACGGAGTAGCATAGTGGAGGACGGAGGAAGGGAGACGGTTGATGAGAAAGGTGGCAGTGGAGACCGCAAAGTTCCAGTAAGGCTTGGGAACATGCATTTGAAGCATGAGAGAGCGGGCTACATCGAGTAAGTGGCGGTTCTTCCTTTCAGCAACACCATTTTGCTGGGGTGTGTAGGCACAAGATTCTTGATGAATAATCCCGAATTCAGAGCACAAATCGGTAAATTCGTGACCAGTGTATTCACGAGCATTATCGGTGCGCAAAATTTTGAGGGTGATGTGGAATTGTGTACGGGTCTAAAGGACAAAAACCCGAAAAACACGGGGAAGCTCGGAGCGATCACGAAGTAAGTATAACCACGTAGTGCGAGAGTAATCATCAATAAATGTGATAAAATAACGAAAATCAGAAATACTTGTAATCTTAAAAGGGCCCCATATATCAGAATGAACTAAATCAAATGAAGCAGTGTTCCGAGTACAATGCGCATGAAAAGAAGAACGCGGCTACTTGGCGAAGATACATGACTCACACTGAAACAGATGAAGAGAGAGATCAGGAAGAGCCCGCTGGAGGACCGACAGAGGGGCATGCCAAAGGCGTCGATGTCACTCAGTGGAAGTGACAGAAGAGAGAATGGTGGGAGAGTCGCCGAGAAGGTTGAGCCTGTTCCGTAGTGTGCCTTTACCAATGGTAGTCTGCGTCCGCCGATCCTGTATAACAAAAGAAGAAGATGTGAATATGACAGAACAATCAAGATCACTAGTAAGACGTCCAACATAGAGTAAATTGAACGGGGAGCTCGGAACATGAAGAACCAAGCGAAGGGAGATCGACGGGTTGAGAGAAAGATCCTCCGAGCCAGAGACGGGAACCGTCGCCCCATTGGCCACAGTGATAGACTTCAGATAAGGAGAATCCGAGTACTGGGCAGGCCGTCGCAAAGTAATGTGATGAGTGCCACCTGAGTCCACGATCCAGCACGGGCTGGTGGATAAACAAGCAGTACCTGTGTTGGAGACGGAGGCAATGGAGGCAGAGGGCGGGTTGAGCAGCCCCTGGAGTTGCTGGAGCTGGAGACGGACGACCTCAAGATCAGGTGGGGCAGCAGAGGGGGCGTCAGCAACAACAGATGTCGTCGGACGAGGATAACCAATTTTCCGGTAGCAGGTCGCCTCAAGGTGGTCGTCTTTCCCGCAGTAGGAACACTTCGGTCGACCCCGACCACCACGCCCACGGCCCCGAGATCCCGAACATCCTCCTCGAGCAGAGGTAGGAGGGGACGGTAGGAGCGAAGGGGCCTGCTGTAGAAGGGCCGGGGGAGAAGGGGCAGGAGTATCCGGAGGAGGTGACGCGGAGAAGCATTGAGCAAACATCTGAGAAAGACTGTGTTGTGGGAGAAGCCAGGACCTGAGTTCGAATGCTCTGAAGGTGAGACGGAAGACGGACCATTATGATGACAATGCAGACGGCTTCCTTCTGAGCGCGCTGAGCAGCATGATCATTGGTGGACGGCTGATGTTGGATCCAGGCCTCAGCAAGGGTTTTGGCTCGAGCGACAAAGGAGGTCATATCCGAAGCCCCGCCAGTGTCGAGAGCGAGAAGATCAATGAGGATGTCGTAGAGATGCTGAAGGCTGTCGCAGGCTGAGTATAAGGAATGCATCTCATCCCATATAGCCTTGGCGGTGTCGTGGTACATAGCCATCTGATAAGGTTCACCATCCAATGAATTAAGGAGCCAAGTCTGAACGCGGCCATCATTGCGGAGCCAATCATCGGTAGGAAGAGAAGGAGGTGCCTTAGTAAGGTGAGGCAGGAGGCCCTTGTCCTGAAGAACCCGTCTAACAGAATGCACCCAAGGGATAAAGTTTTTCGTCCCAGAGAGAGAGATAGTAGTTATCCGCAGCTCGTCGCGGACTTCAGCAGAACAAACCGGGCGGTCTGCAGGACAAGCTGGGCGGTCTACAAGCGGACTAGCCGCCGGACCAGTGGAGTTGACAGAAGAGCCCATAGAAGCAGCATGAGATAGAGACCGCAGCGAGAAGAGCCGGAGATTGCACGACAGGGAGGGAAGGAGAAGACCGCGACCTTAATGCGGGAAAACAACAGTCCGCACGATCACACTGGACACCAGCGATCAGACAGACCCGACCAAAATGCAGAAAGAAGATAGTCCGCTTGGTCTGGGTGAGCACATCAGCGGTCAGAGCAAAGGAGACCGCAAGAAGAATGTGAGCGGACAAGGAGAGGAAACCGCGAGTAGAAGACCTCGAGCGGATAGAAGAAGAGGCCGCGAGTTGAATAATAAGTCGAGCGGATAGAGAAGGCAACGAGTAGGAGAAGCCTCGAGAAGAGGTCGCGAGTAGCAGAACTCAAGCGACAAGATGTGAGGAGAAGCTGTTCGCGGCGAACTGAAACAGTCCGCGGCGAGTAGAAGGTGCAGACCGTATGTTGCGAGTTGAGAGATCGCGGTGGACAGGAGCAGTCTGCAGGGGGGGTGGCAAAGGCAGCGGACCGTAGAGAGGGGAGCCTGCAGCGGTTAGTAGTAGTCCGCGGCCGGATAAACCAAGAGACCGCGAGTGAGAAGAGAGAGCGGTCTAATGGAGAAGCTCGTAAGGAGCAGGAGAGAAACCCGGAGCGGACAAGAGGAGCCCTCAGCGGACAAGTAGAGCCCACAACAGATAAGAGGAGCCTGCAGCTGACTGAGTGAGAACAGCTGGGAGATGTGATCCCCACGGGTCAGAGAGGAAGGAGGCTATAAGAAGCCCGAGGATGAGGGTGGAACCACGGAGAGGAAGAGGGAGCGAAATCAGAGATAGAGGCCGCAGTTAGCCGGACGGCTAAGGGAGATGAGCGGACCGATGATGCAGGCTGCAGGAGGCCGCAACATACCGCAGGAGAGGAAGGAGACCGCCTAAGGTAGGTGGTTAAGAAAAGAGAGGGCGCCCAAGGAGGATCGGTCCCTCTAATACCATGTAGAAATAACTCGAAAACTTATGTATATTTCTCATGTGTGTAAATACAAGTAGAGAATACAAATATATAGGAGGAAGAAGGAGAGAGAATCAATCCTATACATGATGTGAGACTAAAAAGGAGAGAAGAGAAAAGGAAAAATGGGCCCAATAATGGGCTCTTTACATGGGCTTTTCTAACACCGTTCAACAACACCATTTTGGGTGGAAGTGTAAACGCAAGTGGTTTGATGAATGATTTCATGATTAGCGACGTAGGAGCCAAATGCTCCATGATCATCGTATTCCCCCCCATTATCACTACGGAGAACCCAGATATTACCATTGAACTGAGTTTGCACCATTTTATGAATGGTTTGAAAAACCCTAAACACCTCATTTTTTTTCTTTAAGAGGTAAATCCAAGCAGTACGAGAAAAACAATCGATAAAGGTAGCAATCCAACGATAATCAGTTAAAGATACAACAGGGGAAAGACCCCAAACATCAGAATGTATAAGAGCAAAAAGAGTAGTCCTAGGGGAAGAGAAATGCGAAAAAGAATGTCTAACATGTTTAGATTTTTCACAAACATCACATTTTAAAATGTTTACAAAAGGAGATAAAGTAGGAAATAGTTTCTGAAGATAGACTGGAGACGGATGACCAAGGCACAAGTGCCAGCGTCGAGCATCAACAACAGTAATAACGGTAGAAGAGAGAACAAGAAGCGATGAGGGAGTATCCAGATAGTACAGGCCACCACGATTCCTACCACTGCCAATGGTCCGCTTCGTACCCAGTTCCTGAAAAACACAAGAATCAGGAAAAAATGTTACCGAACAATTAAGTGACTGAGTGAGATTGCTAATTGAAAGGTGGCTGCGAGGAAATTAAGGGACATGCAAAACAGAAGAAAGCGAAAGAGACGAGGAGCATGAGATATTGCTCTTGCCTGTAATGGGGGACAAGGTACCATTTGCAAAGATAACCTTATCCTTACCAGACAAGGGAGAGTAGGAAGTGAAACCTGAGGAGGAGCCGGTCATGTGATCGGTAGCTCCCGAGTCAGTGATCCATTCAGACGAGGGAGTGGCATCATCATTGGCACTGAGTATAACAACAGTAGCAAAGGAAGTAGAGGTACTGCTCTGAGGAGTGGCTGATTGGGAGTGCAGGAGGCGGCGGAGAGCATCCAATTCCGAGGTAGTAAAATGTCCTAGGAGAGGACCATGTGTGTCGTCGTGAACCTCAGTGGAGTAAGCGGCATCATAAGGGCCACGAATACGTCCTCGTCCCGATCCGCAACCATGTCCACGATCATGGCCAGATCCACGTGGAACAAGGTGAGGATGGAGCTTGAAGCACACGTCCCTAGTATGGCCCCGACGACCACAGTAATCACAAGTAGGAATCGTGTTGGTAGGGTTGTAACCACCCCAGCCAACACTAGTAAGGGCAGAGCGCTTAGATAAGGGAGGAGCAGCCGTGCTAAGGGATTTCCGACTGTCTTCATCACCAAGGACCATGCTAAAGGCTCCTGAAGAGATGAAAGGGGAGATTGGTGTAGAATATTTGTTCGAACCAAATCCATTTCCATGTTCAATCCCATCAAAAACACATGAAGACGAAATCGTTCGTCCTTTTTTTGTAACAACACTGCATCGGCAGTACTGGCAGGAGTAAATTGTTCAAAATAATCCAATTCCTGAGAGATACGCTCGAACTCTGAGAAGTAAGACAACACTGTCATGGTTCCCTGACGTAACTCCATCATCCCACGCGTCAGCTCATAAATCTGAGTGGAGTTACCGATCTGGGAATACGTCTCTCGTGCCCGAGTCCAGATCTCATAGGCAGAATCCATCAACATGTAACTCCAGTACACCTTCAGGAACATGGAATGTATGAGCCAGGATACCACCAGAGAATTTTCGGAGTCCCATCTCTTCAAAGAAGGATCACCCGGAGGAGGCGTCACAGTGGTCCCATCAATATATCCAAATAGCTGATGACTATAGATGACATGTGCTGCCCGAGACCACTCAAGGTAATTCGTCCCATCCAAGGGCACCATTGTGATCTTCAGGGAGCCAGCGTGACCCGAAGACTGCTGGGGGTCACCCATCCGGGGTGCCACAACACTCGGCGGTGTAGAATCAACGGTCACCGAAGTAGCATGTATGAGAAAGAAACAGAGAAGATCAAATAATCAACAGTCGATCTGGCACTGGGACATCATTGTGCAGATCTGGAAGCAGAGAGATCAGAGGCAGCGGAACCGACTCCAGCCATTATCAGAAAAAACAGGGGCTGGATCGAGAGACACTGGAGATGGACAGCGCAGGCACAGCAAACAGCAGCAGGGAATGGTTGCCGGATCTGGAAGAAGCAGCAGCAGGGGCCAAGAAAATAGCGGCAAGTCGAAATAGTCGACGGATCTGGAAGAGGCAGCAGTGGCAGGGAAGATGGCCGCATCAGCGAAGATGGCCGACGAAGATGGACGGCGCAGCAGCAGGGAAAATGGCCGGCTCAGGCGCAACAGAGAAATCGACTGGAGGCGACGGTAGCACGACGCGAATCATGAAGAGAGGCGGCGGTCTCCTTCTGTGCGCACCACCGCCGGCGAGAGGGTCGCGGTTCACCATGGAGGCGACGTCAAACCAGCGGAGGAAGAGGCGCGACAAGTGCGAGGCGGGCGAGCGTTGATGGTGAGCGATGGAAAAAATACGAGATTAGGTTAAAAAATTTCCTCTGATATCAAGTTGAGAATAAAACCAAAAGTATATTATGAGTTCTCTTCACTCATATATATAGAGGAAGGGAGAAAACATACAAAGTCCCAAAATACCCTTATGCGTGTAAAGACCAAAAAAACAAAACACATTACATAACACGACATGATCTCAACTGATAGTATATAAGCAGATGTTGATTTGTTGTTGCTCTTGTTATACATATAGCAAACATCTGAATATGTTTCAATATGTAGATGACCAATCTGAAGTAATGTCCCTTGCCAGGTGATCCATTGATACACTCAAATATTTTCATGAGAGCATCTAGATGCCATTCTTTGGGGTATGCATAAATTGAAAAACCTTGTCAACTGCGAAAGCAATACTTGGTCTAGTTAAGGTAAATAAGCTTTCCAACCCGATGTTTGTAGTGGGTGACATTCTCAAAAAGTGGAAATATTTCATCCAGAGTTCGTTAATACCCACAGGTATATGAGTGTGAGTTACATTTGTTGCTTCTAGCAATCTCAATAGTAAATACCCAGAAAGTACGGGGACCTCCCATACTCTTTCGTTAACGAAATGTTTGCGTAGATAAACATAATTTTTTTTATGCCCAATGAGAGGAACTTCGTTCATATATACTACAAGAACTACAAGACTTGTGTCCTTTCTCACAAACGCTGAATGATCTGCATTTCTTCGATGATAAGCAACGATGTGAATAACCTAACTAAACTTATCAAACAACGCTTTTGGGTTTTGCTTGAGTCTAAAAATAGCTTTCTTCAGTTTAAAAATTTGAGACTCTCCTTCACCAACATAACCTAGAATTTTCTCCATAAATACTATCTTTTTTAGATCCATATAAGAAGGAATCCTTGACATCAAATTGGAACATTGACCACTTCCTGTTTAATGCTATGGAAAATAGAACTCAGATATAGCTTGTAAGATTAGAATCGCTGGAATCAATCAAACCTTAGGTGAAAGCCTTTCACCTGTACGTATGAAAAGTGGTTTAGGAAGTATGCAATAACCCTTATGTCCTTTCTAACACTCTCCCTCAAGCTGCTGAGTATATGTTATCAAAACCTAGCTTGTTACATATATATTCGATTATGGTGCTCCTCATTGCTTTGGCCCTCATATCTACCAACTGATCATTTGAGTTTATAAACTTAGTGTTGATCCCCTTCGTTTCCACCTTCTGCCTGACAAAGTAACTGTTGATTTCAATGTGTTTATTTCTTCTGTTGAATATAAGAATTGATGTAATGTGCATCACGAACCGATTATCACATAAAAGCTTCATTGACTTATGTTACAGGAAGTCCCACTCAGTTAGCAGTTGTTGTAACCACATTAGATCACATATGGCTACTGACATAACACGGTATTCAATTTTTGTACTCGACTGTCACGACCCGTCACAACAAAAGTCAGGGTGCGCATCGGGCGGGCCGTGATGCCACAAACACGGGCGGAAAAAAAATCCATTTTTGTAAGGCGGGAGTAGAGATACTGATAATTAGGTTTAAAATAATTAATTTGAAGGAAAATAGTTGTTTTTATGCGGAAGCTTTAAAATATGCTAGTTTGAAGCAGGTGCACTTGCATTTTATTAAAATTTGTGATACAAATTCATATACAAATTTCATGCATTGACGGGTTCGGATGAATAAACATACAAATAATATTAACTTCGAGTGCATATAATATAGCCTAGCAATTGTCCGTGATTTACTGATCATTATTATTATATAAAAGAAATATCTGCAAGAAAAGGAAATGAAACGTAAACATAGAACCTGAAACTTAATACAGATCGGGCTCGAGAACCCGGCGGCGCTATTTGGAACGATAAGGCAATTTCAAAACAAGAAGAAAATATCTCAGAACATTGAAATAAATAGAAGCAAGATAAAATACATAACTAGAAAAAGAAGCAGTCATGTATGTGTAAGACATGCAAGTAAAATAGTCCTACCGAAACTAGTTAAATTAATAGACTACTCCGGATTACAGCATAGATTCGAACACGTAATGTCATTAGCTTTAATCAGTGAAATGTGTAAGTGTTTTTTTTGATGCACGTGATTCTAATAAGAGTCCAAATGCAAGGCTTATCAAAGTAATTGTGTTTGTTATGACCATTTATTTGTTTTCGTTGTCAGTCAAGCGGAAACTTGAGTCAAAACATCACTTCAATTTAACACTACTTTTCAATGATTGCTTATAAGATTAATGACTTTAAGGATTCATGATTTATGAGATTCCTAACATATCAAGACATGTTACTAATTATCGATGCAGATGTACAATAATAGAGTTCATATGGAAAGTGGGAATCAAGTCAAAGAACAATATTTACTCAAGTCTTGAAACTAAACCGTCATAAGAAACAAAATTTGATAACACCAAAAAGTAGGAAATGAGTTTTGAACTTTGCGGGTTCGAGAGATTAGGTTATCATTAACAAGAAGGTTTTTCAAGTAAAATGCAGGGGTAAATTGATATGTGTCGATCCCGGGATAACAAATATTCATCTAGATTAAACCATTTTCAGACATAAATATCTTCCAAATAAGAATGTGTATGCGAATACGATCATGACATAAACCACCAATCATTTAATCAATAGTGAGGAATCTTTGTTGTTATCATTCAAAATAATTAATGCTCGTGCTCAAAAACCTGTCAGTCCTCAAATTAATCAAATATCTAATATTTTTTGAATCATTCATCAAATGAGACAAAATTCATCAAAGTGAGAATCCAATTAAAATCACCTCCTTACACTAACCTATGTCACCCTAAGTAAAAAATCTAAATAATAATCATTCATGTATGTTACTATCCAAATAAATTCATTCATAATCACAAACTCATGTCATTTCAACTATTTTAAACCTTAAACTACTAAGTTGACAGATTAGGTGTTCAAATTTCAAATTCATTTGACAGATTAAATATCCAAAAGTTATGTCAAATAATGATATGAACAGACGCATAATTTAAGATCAATGATTGCAAGATAGAGATCTCTACTTGCTTTAAGGTTGAAGCAGAATCTGACAGAGACAGTCGAGTGACGCAAGCAACATTTAAAGACCTAATTTAAACCTGTTCGAGCACAATCATAATTGATATTGACATGACGGAAAATTCTACGATAGCACAGAGTATTATTTACAAAATTTAAAACACGAGAGAGTAGAGAAATTAGCTACCTCAAAAGTGAGGGGAAAAGGGATTGTCGCGCATAAACAGAGACTTGGCGGCGATTAGGTTACAGAAACCCTAAATCGGAGAGGGTTTTGCGTGCTCCCACCAACAAAATTGATGAGCGGTGCCGGAAAAATCACAAATAAATAACAATTAGACAATTATAGGAGGGCACTAAACTTGGATCCAAAAAAATACGTAAGTTGGAGTACAAAACTTGCGAAAGATTCTAAAAGAATTTGAATAGAGGGGAGGAGGGGGGAAGAGAGGAAATCTTACCCAAGGAAAACCAAATTTGCTCAAAAATCCGAGTAGAGGGGGGAATCGAGCGAACCCTAGGCATTTTCTGGAAGTCCACAACCAAATAGACGGGAGAAGAGGGAGGCGGTTACTTCGGGCCACTAGGAGGAAATGGCTGCAACTTTTGGAGGAAGCGCCGACCTAGAGAGGAATTGTCGGCCTCAAGAAGGAAGACTGTCGGCTGGAGGGGGAAATTGAAGCCACTGCTATTAGGGGACGGCCACGGCAGGAGGAGAAGGGGTCGCCGGAGGGCAGGGAGGCGAGCAGCGGGTTGTGCGCTTGCAGGAGACGGGGGGGAGGCGAGATCAGGAGAATAACGCTAGAGGAAATGCGACTTGGGACTTGCGGGAGTCTGGTTGCCGAAAGCCCTAACAGAAAGACTAATTAAAAGGGGGGGGGGCTCAGTTTAATAAGGGGGAAGCCCAATTAGGCTTAATTACAAAAATGCCACTTAGATTTAATCAATCAAATTAAATCCCCGTTTATAACTTTTTTTTAACCGGGTTGTTACATTCTCTCATACTTAGAAAGTTTCGGAACAAAATCTCTGAATGGAGTCTCTTATGGAGAAAATTCAGATAACATTCATTTCAACAAAGATTTGTAAATCAAGACAAGAAAGTTAACAAAGAATATACTCGAATAGAAAGGAGAACAAGCGCGAAGATTTACCAAGATCAAGAGAAAAGTTGCGGATACTTGCAACACTTATCAGATTCAAGTTCTCAAATGTAATCTTCAGACTTAGCGGGTTCAGCCAGATACGAAAGATTGGCTTCAGGGAACACAAAATTCCTTCAATTAGATCGAAATTAAGAGGTAAGTCTTGAGAATCTGAGAGTGAGAAAATCTTTACACAAAGCGAAGATAGAACATCAAAGAAGAAAAAAAGCTGAATGACGTTAGAGTGATGACAAAAGCGAGTCACTCTGGCGATGAAATAACACAAAATAACGCTAAAGTAATTCAGCAGAGCAATTTATACGACGACCTTCATTTTTCGCTGACACTTAGAAGCTAACTAGAAGGGGATACAAGAGGATCAAATAAGGATTGATGGACAAGTAGAACAAAAAGGACTGATTACGAATATCAGGAACTTGAAACTAGAGATTCTAACACATTTCATACTGTCACGTATATAAATCATATAATAAGTACTGCATTTTCATTCGACAACTTTAGATAATGATCATGCAAGTGTAATAATAAGATCATGTGCGATGTCAAGCAAATAATAAAATCATGCGTGTACAATCATTATTGTTGTTCTTAGCTTAACAATTATGTAATGATTTATGATATGAATGCAAATGAATGGATACACATGCCATGTTAAGTACTCATTTCACTTAACATGTCATGCATATTATGATTCTAATTCAACGCACTTGAAATTATTAAACCGCCCATACAATTTAATATTCGCAAGCGGCTTATATCCTAGTGAAAATTTATGTGCACAAAAATATTAAGTTTACCCATAACACCTTAACATTCGTGTGTATAGTACTCTTGCTTATGAGTGAGTATGTGCGTGTTTCGGCCGCGAACAACAGATAATGATGAGTTGAGTGAAGTAATGATGCATGCATATATATTTATATAATTAGATCCAAAATGTGTAATAATTATTAAATACTTTATCTATACAAGCTAACCTGACTCTGATATCAACTGTCACGACCCGTCTCAACAAAAGTCAGGGTGCGTTTCGGGCGGGTCGTGATGCCACAGACATGAGCGGAAAGAAAATTCATGTATGTAAGGCGGGAGAAGAGATACGGATAATTATGTTTAAAATAATTAATTTGAAGGAAAATAGTTGTTTTTATGCGGAAACTTTAAAATATGGTCGTTTGAAGCAGATGCACATGTATTTTATTAAAATTTATGAGACAAATTCAAATACAAATTTCATGCATTGACAGGTTCCGATGAATGGACATACAAACAATATTAACTTCGAGTGCATATAATATAACCTAGCAGTTGTCTATGATTTATTGATCATTATTATTAAATAAAAGAAATATATGACAGTAAAGGAAATGAAACGTAAATATAGAACCTGGAACTTAATGCAGATCTGGCTCGAGGACCTGAAGGCGCTGTTACGAACGCTAAAGCAATTCCAAAACAAGAAGGAAATGTCTCAGAACATTGAAATAAATAGAAGCACGGTAAAATACATAACTAAAAAAAACAGTAATGTATGTGTAAGCCAGACAAGTAAAATTACCATATAGAAACAAGTTAAACTAATAAACTACGCCGGATTACAACATAGATTCGAACACGTAATGTCATTAGTTGTAATCAGTAAAAGGTGTTAGTGTTTATATTTGATGCACGTGACTCTAATAGAAGTCTAAATGCAAGGCTTATCAAAGTAATTGTGCTTGCTATGTCTATTTATTTGTTTTCCGTTGTCAGTCAAGAGGAAACTCGAGTCAAAGCGTCACAACAATTTTACACTACCTTTCAATGATTGCTTATAACATTAATGACTTTAAAGATTCATGATTTAGGAGATTTCTAACATATCAAGACATATTACTAATTAATCGATGCAAATGTACAATAATAGAGTCCATAAACATGGAAAGTGAGAATCAAGTCAAAGAACAATATTTACTCAAGTCTTAAAACTAGAAAGACATAAGAAACGAGATTTGATAACGATCAATGAAAAATATAAAACTCATGCAGATAAGCGAAGACGAGAACGTGTGTTTAATGAAGGCGAGAAAGTAATGGTTTGAGTCTGCCCTAAGAGACTCCCTTCGGCAGTTAAGAGTCGGGAGAATGATCCCATACTCTATTATTAGTCATACTGCGACAAAAACCTACTGGCTCAATATTTCGGCAAGTATGAGAATCCATCCAATATTTAATGTCGAGGATCTGACGTCGTATTACGAGTCTCGCGAGTATGTGGACACGAGCAGTGGAGATCCCGAGTCGTCCCCACTCCCACTTTCGTTGCCTTACCACGCTCATACTCCACCTACGTCTGATAGCCACTTCAGCCAACCCAATGTTGACACCCACCCACCTTGAGATTTCTCTTCTCTGGTTTCATCGACGACACCGCCGATCACACCGGGATCCACCACTCAAGAGATGAGCGATGAGAGCATCACAGAGTTCAGATCCCACTAGCTTGTTCCTACCTCAGATGAGCCACGCTGTTGCTACTTAGTACATTGGCAGGGGCGCCCTGATGCAGATGACGCTTGGATACTTGCTACAGAGCTTGATCGATTCACCCCTGGATTTCGACTTCAGCACGGCCGTCTCCATTCATCGGAGATGACATCTTTTCATTCAGGGGGAGTTGATTGGCGAGGACACTGTTCCGCTGACGACACTTGGACGACTTCTGGTGGACCTCTCCGAGTTGTACCTGGCATTCTTCGAGAGAATTCCTATCCCAATTCATCGGTAGATGAATTCTTTCAAGGCGTGGAGATTGATGAGGAGCAGAGACGAGTACGAGCTTTGGGTCTGTTCGGGGCTGATTTGGCGACTTACCATATATGGCGTACCCGAATCGGTGATCAGACTCCGCGGATGTGTCCGGATCTGCGTCGCGAGTCGAGATCATATATTACTTTATATATTTTGATTTATTATTGTTATATTTAAGTGGTTTTTCCCCGACCAATCATGACCGTTGATTCTTATTATTATAAATAAAGGTGTTAGGGGTTGGACCAAGGCATTGCAGAACTTGGAGAGTCTTCTTCCCGGATTCCAGCGATCACCCCGCGGTGTCGACGTTGTGGAGCCCTAGGTGACGATTCATAAGTTGGTTTTCCTCCCCCTATCCTTCCCCTAACCCTTGCCATCATTTTCCACCCCGCAAGCAACCCTTCTAGTCGCTGCCAACCCTCCAAACCACCCACCAAACCTAGCGGCATGCTGTTCCGAGCACCTTGCAGCCGCCGGCTTCCAAAATCCCCACCGCCGGCCTAAACCCACCAGACCGCCACCGCTACAGCACAAATACCCCTCCACCGCCGCCCCTACCATGCCGCAAATCCCCCCCCCCAAACAACAAGGCCCTCTTCCCCATGCTGCCTTCCCTTTTTGGCCGAAAACCGTAGCCGCCTTCCTTTTTTGGCCACAAACCCTTGTCGCCACCCCTCCCTTTTTGTGGATCCACTTCCCCGTCGTCTCCTTTCTCAAGATCAGTCCAGATCTGAGAAATTCAGCCCCCGATCCGTCATCCCCACCACTCATATTTCTTTTTTAGCCCGGATTCGCTCCCAAACATCGGATCCACCCTTCCTTGCCCAGATCTACTCCCACGTGCCAGGATCTATCTATTTTCGGCCCGATCTTGTCAACTAATGTCGCGGACCGCCACCGCCATCTTCTCCACGCCACTGGTTCCTCCTTCGATCTCCGATCTACGCATCTGGATCCAAAGTCTTTAGTGCCCCGGTCAGCCCGCTACTTTGGTGAGGCCTTGTTGTATCGGAATATTTGAATCTTCATTATTAGATTGTTTTCGTGTTTTGCTTGGATTAGCGCTTTTGTTACGATTCACTAATAATTTTCAGGAAGGGTATATTCGCTGCGCGCTTGTCCTTGACCCTCCAAGCGAAGGAAGGCCATTACAAAATTGTTAAATTAAATGCTTGTTCTTTAATCATCCTGCGTGGTGTTAATATTTTCTTTGCTCAAAATTAATCGTTGCCGTCACCGACAGTTGCATTGCATTTAGACTTAGGTTTGTGTGTCACATCTACATCCTTCCCCTAGTAGCCTTAGTTTTGTGCACTTCCATAGCCTACCCTACATCACCTAGCCTCGCCTTGTGTTTTTGTGGTTTTCTTGTGATTGTGTTGTGCGTTGCTACGGCAACAAGTGAAGAGGTGTCGGCGACCTTCACCAAATTCTCTCGAGCGAAGCAGTGAAGACTTGCACATGTGTTCGTGACTACGAAGCGGTGAAGGCGACCCACACTAGTGTAGTTTTATTTTTCGTTTTTATAATTTAGAAACCCCCACCAAGCTAATGTACCGCATTTCCATTCTCCGCTTTTGCATTCTGTTTTTTCTAATATCTACCAATCGTATGAGCATTCTGTATTCCTTGTGAGATCGACACTCAGAGAGCTACTCCTTGTTTTATATTACTTGAACGGACGGTGCACTTGCCGTAATCGCATCAATAGGTTGCATGAATTTTGTGCAATTTCATTTTTGTATGGTTGATCGTATTTATAGTGAATTTTGATTAATTATTGCTTGCAATTGAAGGAAATCTGTAATTCATTATTTAAAAGTAATATTGATTTTGCCCATTCCTCTTGTTGACATCAATTATGCATTGTAATGATTGTCCTTGGGTATGTCTAATCTTATAAACCACTTGATTCGTGATGCAGAAGCTTGGACAACCCTTCCTTGATATGTCCATTAGAAACCAACATTAACTCAACATTGTGTACATTTTTTTCTTGTTTAGATTTTGTTAAATTTCTTGTGACGGAGTCATTTGTTTTCCTTGGGATATTGATTCATTATATTTAAAACCCTTACATATGTATAAATGGTCTTCCACTTGGCATGGAAACTTGATGATTTTATAATACATACTACGCGTGATCTATCTATCTATATATAGAGAGAGAAAGAGAGAAATAGATAGATTGAATGCAAATGAAGCAAAATGGCGTTTGATTTTTGAAGAGTAACATTGATTTGCTCAATTCTCTTGAATAAATCTATTTGAAGAGTAACATTAATTTGCTCAATTCTCTTGTAGAAATCTATTTTTTCAATTTAATCGCATGCTAAAATTAGCTATGCAAACGGAATAAACCTTACGTGTGGAGGCATGAAAATGAAAATCTTCTTGAAGCAATATCCTTTTTTTGCAACATATCAAGTGTTTTATACAAGACGAATGACTGGAAAAGTGCATGAACATCATTGAGAATTTCATAATCTATTAACTCGAACTGCCAGGGTAGAGCATTCTATTTCTTTTTGTAAAAGAGAATGACCTTTTCCATTTCTAAATGTACTTAGAATGATTTTGCTTCTAAGAATTTCACATTATTCTATACTCTGAAGTGATATTACCTTAACATTTATCTTACTGATCTCCAGGGAGAGTGAGATACAAGTTTGCGTCTTTTTGGAATAGAAATCACACATTCAGATCCCTACAACGTGCTGCAAAGAACTACCGGGCAATGTTAGAAGCTGAGAAGCAGGTTATGTTTAGTTTCAACGTTGTCTGGTTAAGATATGTTGTGTAGATCCCTGCTAGTTCATATATCAACCATATATTCATTTATTTGCATGTGTTATTAACAGAAACATGAAATATTTCGTGGAATTGTTAAATAATTGGAAAGATGAAGATAATTTTAATATTAGTGGACAAATTTTAAGGTAGAATTAAAATCAATGACTTTTAGAGTACTCACCACATAATTATTACCATTGTACATGGAGGAATAAGAGCATAGAACTTTTGATATGTGACAGTCATTAAGCTAGCTATGATTGAAGTTTTCTTTTAGATGACATGCAATTTTCTATGTTAACAAAGGATGTTTGAAAAGTTAAATCATGTTAATCGGTGAACACATAGCTTAGTATGCATATTTCACTTTTCATTTTTTCCATTCTAAGTATAACCAAGTAAAGTAAATCATGCAAAATCATCAATAAATAGAACAAAATACTTACCATTGAAAGAGATAATAGGTGTCATCCAAACAGTATAGTGAATAAGATAAAAAAAAAACATTTTTTTGTTATTGTCAATAGAAGAATAAGTAGTTTTGTAGTGTTTTGCCATTTCACCGGCTTCGCAAAATAATCCAATAATACAAATGGAAGCTTCAAAACGAAATGTAAACGTCAAAATTATCTAAGCAACTATCTTAGCCTACTGTGAAGTGATGCAATATGATTAAGGAAACATGCAACTCGGATCTAGAACTCCAAATCTTAGGTATACTCTTCTTCATAAGGTTGTATGATAAGGGCGTGGAGTCTCTTTAGGGCAGTGAAGTCCCGACAAAGTCAACTTTTGGATGGCTTTTAGGGGAATGTAGGAAAATTAGAAATATATCTCACATCATAATTAAAGGATAAATTACTAGAGTTAGTAGTAATTTGAACTTCATAATATCAAAGGTGCTTTCTCAAAGTATGTGGTGAAGTACTATTAGGACCTTCACAATAAAAGTACAAAATCATAAAATTCAAATAGTATGGGATAAGCTGAACTAAAGCAGATATTATAAGCTGTATCATGACATGAAGCAACAACTTGGAGTTATTGATATATTTGTTGTTTGAGGAGAGTGTTTGGATATGTAATATCCTATTCATAAAGCACTAGTTTTAGCCGTCACATTATATATTATAACTTCAGCTAACTTATGGTTTAGGTGGTGACCGTAACATTAATAGAAGTCGTTAGGGTTTCTCTTACTAATAATGTTATGGTTCTTTCGATGGACTGCATGGAGGAATTATTATCCAATGAACAAAGGAGCTCATGTTATCAATGGAAGGAGGAGAAATTTCTTCTTTTTTAACATGGTGTCAGAGCTCTAAAGGGACTTCACTGATTTCCTCACTCGTATTATGGTACTGCTATTGAGGTCGGAATAATGATGACCTTTCGCATTTGGTTTTGGTGTTGTATTGTGCAAACTGTTGCCTCCATCGATCTCGTCAGTAATCCTTGCACTGAGTACAACATCGAAATCAAGCCAAGCGCCTTCAACTCTAGCATTTCCAAGGATTACTTCCGCGTCACCCATCTCCTTCCTCTCACCGAGGAGGTCGTACCGGCTACCGAGGGAGAGGTCGCACCAGTCGCTCTAAATTCAGGTGTACTCATTGTGGAAGAGGTCATGAGGCGACTTGTTGTCGTAAGCACGGTCTGCCACCTCCGTCCAATGTTACTGTTGCTGCTGATATTTCCTCTACCACTCGGGCTGATATTGAGGCTATGCGCCTTCAGCTCTAGCATTTCCAAGGATTACTTTATCGTTCTCCTGGCTCCGTTGCCTCTGTCTCCAACGAAGCTATTGCTTGTTTCTCTAATAGTCCACGGTGAATTGTGCTCTGGTGCCACTCATCATATCACTTCGCAGAAACCACCTCAGTACTTGGCTGCTTCGCATCACAAGTTTATCACAGTTGCTAATGCTGACACTGCCCCCATCTCTGGTTCTACTGATGTGCCTCTCACTACCTCTATATCTCTATGCTCGGTTCTTCATGGCCCGGGCTCCATTTTAACTTTCTTTCTGTTAGTCGTCTTACTGAAGATATTAACTGCTCTGTGACTTTCACACCTTTTGTAGTGCAGGATTGACAGATGCAGAATATCATTGGTAGAGGGTGACTGTGCAATAGCCTCTATCTTCTGGGCATGTCTCTTACTATCCTCTCCTCCATCACCTCTGTGGAGTCGCATCGACATCTTGGGCATGCTTCTCTTTCAGCTCTCTGGAAGGCTCTTCCTGATTTATCTCTTCCTACTTTTAACTGCGAGTCTTGTATCTTTGGAAAATAACACCGTTTTTCTTTTTCTCCTCATTGTACTTGGAGCGATGTTCTTTTTGATTTAGTGCACTCGGATGTATGGGGACATATAAAGTCACTAGTATCTCTGGTTATTATTATTTCCTTACGTTTATTGATGACTATTCTCGTATGACGTGACTGTACTTACTTTGTGATTGATCGGATCTCACTAGTGTATTCCAGGCTTTTGTTCTTGAGACTCGCTGATGAAGGAAGCGTCGACGGAGGAATTTACGCCACTAATGGGGCCCATGACGAGCCTGGGATCGCATGGCTGGAGAAATTCGACCCACTTTGGAAGCCGCGGATCGCCTAATTTCTTGGTTGTGCTGTTCTTCTTTTGTTATTGTATGCTTATATATGTGTTAAGTGAACCTTGTTTGGTGTGCTATTAGCGGATGTGCTAATAGCTATGTCCCCCCCCCCCCCCCCCCCCCCCCCCGCATAGTATAAGAGGAGGGAGAGTTTGTGTTGTATGCAGTTTTTGAGAATTAAGAAATATCTTGTTGCCCTAGCCGCCGTTTCCCCTCTTCGTGCGAGAGACATCGGTCCAGAAGGACACCCGCTCCTCCTCTCGCCACCGTCCCGCCTCCCGCGAGGTAGGTTTCCGGCCGGAATGCCCTGCTGTTCTCCTACCCGGCTTTTTCTACGTCAGTTGGTATCAGAGCCACTGCACCGACTTCTCAGCTCGGCGCCGTTCGATCCCCCACTCTGGCTCTCTTCGCGCGCGCGATCCAGACGCGCGGATGGGCGACAACCCGCGGGACGACACCGCCCTCTGGGCAGCCATCAATGACATCACCGCCCAACTCGCCGCTCTCACCGCCGCGCTCGGCAACCCGCACCCGCCCCCTCATGCTGATCCCAACACTGCTGCAGCTCATCCGGCGGACCCTTTCTTCGGGCGGCAGTATCGTCGTGGTCGCGCCGTGCCTCCCCGCTCCGCCACTCCACTTTCCGACTCCAGCACCGACGACGAGTTTCCCACTGGTGCCGACCCTCCACCCTGGCGTGACCCACCACCACAGTACAAACAGGGGTACCGTCTGCGTGCAGACATTCCCCATTTCTTTGGAAACCTGGGCATCGAGGACTTCCTCGATTGGCTTTCGGAAGTCGAGCGTTTCTTTGAGATGGCCGAGCTCGACGAGCGCCGCCAAGTGAAGATGGTCGCGTACCGCCTTAAATCCGGCGCGGCGGTTTGGTGGGACCAACTTCAACTCAATCGCCAACGCCAAGTCCCCCGTCCGCACATGGCTAAAAATGAAGAAATTGTTGCGGAATTGATTCCTCCCGCCCGACTACGACCAACACTTGTTCTAGTTCTATCAAAATTGCTCGCATGGCACTCGAACAGTCACGGAGTACTTGGCTGAAATTAGCCTCCTTGCGGACCGCAACGGCTTGACCGAGACGGACGGCCAGCGCGTCACTCGTTTCCTGCATGCATGGGCTACGCCCGTCCCTCCGTGCGAAGATTGGCTTGCATGTGTTGCGCACGGTGGATGAGGCCTACAACATGGCTCTCAAAGCTGAGCTAATGGAGACGTCTGCAGCGCCGCCACACTGTGCGGCCTCTCGCCGTCCTTGGACGGATGCGTCGGGTTCTGGTAGCCGGGACTCTACCGGCAGAGAGGTGTCGGCCTCGTCTTCCGCACCTAAGGGTCGGGCACCTGACCGTGCATCGCCGGGAACATGTTTCAAATGCCACCAACCGGGTCATTACGCCTCCCGTTGCCCTCTTCTTCGCCAGCCCGTCCATGTTGTTACACCGGACGACGAGCAGGAAGACGACTTGGGGGAGGCCGATGAGGTCATCGATGGTTATGCCGAAGAAGGCGATTTCGCCGCTTGCGTGGTCCATCGCCTACTTCTTACCCCGCGGGTGGATGAACACGCCCAACGTAGCAATGTTTTTCGGAGCTACTGCAACATCAAGGGAAAGATCTGCGATGTCCTCATTGACAACGGTAGCTGCGAGAATTTTGTCGCAAATCGGTTGGTCTCCTACTTGCAACTACCGACCGAGCCTCACCCGCACCCCTACTCCATTGGATGGATCCAGCGTGGGCCCTTAGTGCGAGTCACCCACCGCTCGCACGTTCCCGTCGCCATGGGTAACAACTACCGGGCCGACGTTTGGTGCGACGTCGTGGAGATGGACGCGAGCCACCTACTCTTGGGGCGGTCGTGGCAGTATGATACAGATGTTGCGTACAAGGGCCGCAAGAATGTATACTCTTTCACGTGGGCCGACAAGAAGATACAAATTGTAGCCCGGGTCGGCAACAACCCTGCAACCGGCCCACCTTCCGATCAAGGGCCCAGTCTGTTGGTGATGCACGAAGACTCCTCGCGGTTTGAGCGGGACGTTGTGGAGGCCAAGGAGGTTGTGGCTCTCGTCCCCTACGGACTGTATGCCGCCAGCGAGCTGGAGGTGGTTGCCACACCACCGGACGTTCAAACCTTGTTGCACGAGTTCCGCGCCATCACGACTGAGGATTTGCCTGACCATCCTCCTCCCCTTCGGGATATCCAACACCAGATCGACCTCATTCCGGGCGCCAGTCTCCCGAACTTGCCTCACTACCGCATGAACCCCACGGAGCACGACGTCTTACCGGCTAAAGTTGAAGAGCTGTTGAAGAAGGGTTTCATATCCGAGAGCCTTAACCCCTGTGGGGTCCCCGCACTTTTGGTCCCCAAGAAAGACGGGTCCTGGAGGATATGTGTCGACAGCCGCGCAACTAACCGCATCACCATCAAGTACTCCTTTCCCATAACCCGCCTTGATGACATGTTGGATGTGTTGGATGGTTCCCAATTTTTTTCCAAAATAGATCTCTGCAGCGGGTACCACCAAATCCGCATCAAGCTGGGTGACGAATGGAAGACAACTTTCAAAACTCCGGACGGCCTCTTCGAGTGGAAGGTAATGCCTTTTGGATTATCTAACGCTCCAAGCACTTTTATGCGTCTTATGACACAGGTGCTGCGACCTTTTCTGGGCAAGTCTGTTGTCGTCTATTTTGACGACATTCTGATCTTCAGCAAGAGCCGTGCGGATCACCTGTACCATCTGCGTGTTGTGTTGGAGGTGTTGGCAGAGAACAAGCTGTTTATTCACCTCAAAAAGTGCACCTTTCTCGCTCCGCGGCTGAATGTTTTGGGTTTCGTGGTGGGTGCGGACGGCATCCGAGTTGATGAGGAGAAGATCCAAGCTATCCGAGATTGGCCGGCACCCACAACCCTCTCGGAGTTACGGTCTTTCCATGGGTTAGCCACGTTCTATCGGAGGTTCATTCGTGTTTTCAGCACCCTTTCGGCACCAATGACCGACTGTCTGAAGAAAGGGAGATTCCTTTGGGGGGACGAGGCTGATCGGTCCTTCGAGTTGCTCAAGCAGAAGCTCAGTTCGGCCCCGGTCTTGGCACTGCCCAGCTTTGAAAAGCTTTATGAGGTGCAAAGCGACGCCAGCGGCTTTGGTATTGGGGCGGTCCTCTCCCAAGACAAGCGACCAGTTGCGTTCTTCAGCGAGAAATTAAGTGATGCCAGGCGGAAGTGGGTCGCTTATGATCAGGAATTCTATGCCGTTGTCCGGGCCCTCAAGCATTGGGAGCATTATTTGCTACACAAGGAGTTCATCTTATATACGGACCACTTACCTCCAACAATTTCCGTATATCATTCATCACAAGCCGGGGACTTCCAATGTTGCCGCTGACGCCCTTAGCCGGCGGAGCTGCCTATTGGCCACACTGCATCACGAGATCATTGGTTTTGATACCCTCGCCGAGTTATATGCTGACGACACTGATTTCCAAGAGATTTGGCGCGCCTGTTTGTTGGGCGGCTCACACGGTGGGTTTTTACTACTTGACGGGTTCTTGCTTAAAGACAACCGCCTGTGCATCCCCCGCACTTCCTTGCGGGAAAAGCTCATTCGTGATCTACATGGCGGCGGGCTGAGTGGTCACTTGGGCCGAGACAAGACACTTGCAAGTCTCCCGGCACGATACTTTGGCCGCAGCTGGCCAAGGACGTGGGGAACTTCGTTCGGAAGTGTTATGTGTGCCAACAGTACAAGGGCCATGCGCACAACACTGGACTTTACACACCCCTCCCGGTCCCCTCTGGAGTTTGGGAAGACCTCTCCATGGATTTCGTCTTGGGTCTCCCGCGAACGCAGCGTGGCGTCGATTCTGTGTTTGTCGTGGTGGATCGTTTCTCCAAGATGACCCATTTTCTGCCTTGCCGTAAAACGTCCGATGCCTCTCATATTGCGCGACTTTTCTTCTGAGAAGTGGTTCGTTTGCATTGCGTCCCAACCACGATCACGTCCGACCGCGACCCCAAATTTCTTGGCCATTTTGGACTATGCTGTGGAAAATGTTTGACACCTCCCTCCAATTTAGTAGCTCCGCCCATCCTCAAACGGACGGTCAAACCGAAGTTGTGAACAAGACTTTGAGAAATCTCGTTCGTTGCATTTGCCAAGACCGGCCGAAGCAGTGGGATTACGCCCTCGTCCAAGCTGAGTTTGCTTATAACAATGCGGTACACATCTCCACCGGCCGCACACCTTTCTCCATCGTCTGCACTAAAGCTCCCCGACACGCGCTGGATTTGGCCCGCCTACCGGCGGCACCCCCTTCGGCAACTCAGCTAGCGGAAGAGACCCGCGACATCCAGGCCGACACCCGACTCAAATTGCTCGAGTCCAATGCCAAATATAAAGCTATGGCCGACAAGCACCGCCGCGAGCAGATTTTTGAGGAAGGAGACTTGGTTATGGTCTTCTTCCGGAAAGAGCGGCTTCCCGCAGGACTCCATCACAAGTTCATGCCGAATAAGTACGGCCCCTTTCCCATAACCCGCAAGATCAACGATAACGCTTACGTCATCGACCTACCGCCGGACATCCACATCTCCAAGACCTTCAACGTGAGCGATTTGTCCCCTTTCTACCCGGACGTGCCGCTTTATCCCGAACACTCGAGGTCGAGTGCTTCTCAAGTGGCGGCGAATGATGAAGGAAGCGTCGAGGGCGGAATTTCCGCCACTAATGGGGCCCATGGCGAGCCTAGGATCGCATTGCTGGAGAAATTCGGCCCACTTTGGAAGCCGCGGACCGCCTAATTTCTTGGTTGTGCTGTTTTCTTTTGTTATTGTATGCTTATATATGTGTTAAGTGAACCTTGTTTGGTGTGCTATTAGCGGATGTGCTAATAGCTATGTCCCCCCCCCCCCCCTCATAGTATAAGAGATGGGAGAGTTTGTGTTGTATGCAGTTTTTGTGAATTAAGAAATATCCTGTTGCCCTAGCCGCCGTTTCCCCTCTCCGTGCGAGAGACATCAGTCCGGAAGGACCCCCGCTCCTCCTCTCGCCACCGTTCCGCCTCCCGCGAGGTAGGTTTCCGGCCGGAAGGCCCCGCTGTTCTCCTACCCGGCGTTTTCTACGTCACACGCACTCAATTTTACCTAACAATTATAACTATTCGTACAGACAATGCTCGTGAATACACAAGTCATGTGTTTGATGATCTCTGTACTAAGATTGAGATTATTCATCAAACCTTTTGTGTTTATACTCCCCAACAGAATGACGTAGCTAATTGCAAAAATATGCACATTCTTGATGTTGCTCGCTCCCTCATGATCCAAATGCATGTACCCACTTCGTATTGACACTTTGTAGTCTCTACGACATGCTATCTCATCAATTGGTCACCCTCCGTTCTCAATTATGCTACTCCATTTAGTCTTCTCTTTCACTCAATACCACCTTCTCCCTCACACCTTGGTTATTTGGATGTATTTGTTATGTCCATAATCTTGGACCCTCCTCTAACAAGTTTGGCCCACGGGCTACTAAGTATATGTTTGTTGGTTACTCTCATACTCAGAAAGAGCATGTGTGCTACGCTCCCACTGATCGGAAGATTGTTGTGTCTGTTGATATTACCTTTTTGGAAGAACAATCATTTTGCTCCGCCCCTTCCCCTCCTCAACCACCATTACTTCCACGACCAGCCATCCCTATTACCTCTCCTCTGCCATCCCTTCTCCCCACCCCAGATCCCGTTCTGACAAAACCACCTCTTCTTTGAGTTTATACTAGTCATCCTCCTAGCTCTAGAGCCCCTCAACAGTTGCCCTTTACATCTGGTTCTTTGCGGCCTGCTGCTCCGGCTCCTACCTCTGCGGCTCACCACCTGACGAATTATGTATCCTTACATCGCCTCTCTCCTGCTCTTCTAGGTTTTGCTACTTCTTTATGCTTCATTGTTATACCTAATTCTGTGCAGGAGGCTCTCCAACATTCAGAGTGGCGTGCAGTCATGGATGAGGAAATGACTGCTCTATGGGCGAATCACACATGAGATTTGGTTCCTCTTCCTCCAGGACAGACAAGTGTTGGTTTTAAATGGGTTTTTTCGCGATCAAACATGCTCATGATGGCACCATTGATCATCTCAAGGCTCATCTTGTGGCTCGTGGGTTCACTCGACAACAAAGCATTGATTACAATGAGGCCTTCTCTCTTGTTGCCAAGTCGAACATCATTCGTGCCCTCATTTCTTTGGTTGTCCATCAGGGGTAGCCCTTACATCAATTAGATATCAAGAATGTTTTTCTTAATAGAGATCTTCAAGAAATTGTCTACATGCACTAGCCTCCCGGTTTTGAGACCACAGGAGAGTCACTTGTTTGTCACCTCAAGAAGTTTTTTTATGGTCTCAACAATCTCCTCGCGCATGGTTTGACAAATTTACTAAGGTTGCCTGTGATGTTGGATTTACTCGGAGCTCAGCGGATTTCTCTCTCTTTACTCGACATCAAACAACAGGAACAGTGCTGCTCTTAGTGTATGCTGACGATATTTTAATCATGGGAGATGACTCTAAAGGATTCACCATGATCAAGAAACACCTGAATTTCGTTTTTCAGACAAAAGATATTGGGAATCTTCGACTTCCTTCGTGGAAGTTGCTAGACGTTCTGATGATCTTGTTATATTCCAACGGAAGTACTGTCTTGATCTTCTTCATGATACTGACTATTCTGGATGCAAGCTATTGATACTCCTATGGATGTTAATTACAAGCTCTGTGCTCAGGCCTCCGATGTTGATGTACTTCTTCCAAATCCAGAATATTATCGTCGTCTGTAGGAAAGCTAAATTATCTTACAGTTACAAGACCAGACATCTCATTTGTTATTGGAGTTGTCAGCCGATTCATGCATTCTTCACGGATGTCTCACCTTCAGGTCGTTGAACGCATCCTAAGATATCTGAAGACAGCCCTTGCACAATGGCTGATTTACAAACCCTCTTCTTCTTCTACTTTTTCATTTGTTGCTTATTCTGATGCAGATTATTTCGGCTCACTGGATGATCGATGTTCCACTAGTGGGTTCTGTACCTACTTCGACGGACATCTTATTACCCGACGCAACAAGAAACAATATGTGGTGGCTCGCTCCTCGGTCGAGGCCGAGTATCGGTCAATTGCGTCTGTTGTATCTGAGATTACGTGGTTAGAAGGTCTCCTACAGGATCTAGGAGTCAAGCTCTCCTTATCACTTTATTCTGTGACAGCCAAACAACTATACATATTGCTAAGAATCCTGTTTTCCATGAACGTACCAAACATATTGAAGTTGACTGTCACCTCATCCGGGAGAAAGTTCAAATGAAAAAGTTAGAATTGAAACATGTTCCGACTGCTAATCAAGCTGTGGATCGTCTCACTAAAGCTTTGCCACGTATATTGCATTATCAGTTATTGTTCAAGCTGGGTGCTTTTGATTTGTATGCTCCAGCTTGCGGGGGAGTGTTGGAATAAAAGATCCATGAAGGCCCAAGAAAAAGCCCATCTTAGGCTCTCTCCTTATATTTGTTTTATTCCCACATAATTTGTTGGAATTCTTCTCTCCGCTCTCTTTCCTATATTATTGCACAAAGTTTTGTATTCTAAGCACATGGAAAAATTAATAGAATTATTATTTTTTCTTCCAAGTCCTTTTTTTTACTATTCTTATGAGGCTTTTTTAGTTTCACATCTTACATTCATTCTTAGCTCCTCCTTCCATCTATATAAGGAGCTCTTGGGACATGTATTGTAGATGCATATATATAGTGAGAGAGAGATTAAGGTAAATATTTTATTTCTACCTTCTCTTTTCCTCTAATCTCTCATTTTGTACAAGTTACATGGAGGAAGGACCGCCCGAACGGTCTGGCAATGAAAATAAGATAAATAAATACAAGTAGGAATCGTAGTAGCCTAGGAGCATCAGCGAATGAAAGGCAACGTTTGTGAGAATGGAAGGAGCGCCCGCAGTAAAGGTGGAGTTCATGCGAACTCAATGATGTGTCAGCTGGTGTCTCAAGAACGGAAGAGAGATTTAAGGCATTACGTGAATACTTGTGGAGTCCTGAACTCTAACCCCTTGCAAAGGTGATGTCGCGAGGGTGCCTAGGGTGTCGGTGAGTGCCATTCTGAATGTCTGAGAAAGAGGGCTCGTGGACTCTGGGCAAACATACATGACACACACTCGCACAAATTTCCACAATACTCTTTCATAAAAATAGAGATATGGCATGCCTAAGAATTCTAAAGAACGGCAACGACGCGATATTAATTAAACATACGTAATCACTGATAATTGATCATGTGGACCCATAATAGTAAACCAGTTAGGCATGACAGTTGGAACTTGAACTTGACAATGACTTTTTGGGATGCAGGAGAATGCTCAGTCAGCATTGCGTGCTCACAGTAGCTCAATTAGAGGTAGTAGAAGGCAGCTGGACGTACCCGAAGAGAATGAAGAAGTGAATGGGAAATTCCAGGAATTCATCAAAGAGGATGTTCTAGTTGGCATAGTTAATGTAAGTATATTATGCTGATATTTCTTTCCTATTTCCCTTTATTATAACTGTGAGTGTAAAATTATTTGTCCAGGATACTTTCCCATGCACAGCTGAGGAGTTCTTTACTCAGTTGTTTAGTGATGATTCAAAGTTTATTGATGAGTATCGTTCAGCAAGAAAGGACACAAACCTTACTGTATGTGATGTCTCTTCTATTTTTCACCTTTAACATATTTTAACAGCGAATTCTGAGCTTGAAGAATTTATTATTTCTTGTTGACTCTAATGTATAAATTTTTGCAATCTCTAATCTACTCAGACAAGTAGCTTTTTATTTAACGGAACTGAATTCATTTCTTCCTCTAATATGTAACTCTTTGTATAAATATATAAAAAAAGTTTTTAGAGCTATGCATCATAAGGTAAAGTACTTGAATCTTTTTCCCTGAGTTCAGATTGTGCTATTAGAATGAGTCTATAGAGGCATTTGATCATGCTATACATTTGAAAATCTTCATTGCTGTATTATTGCAGGATAATTAGGTTTTGCAAGTTGTCATTGAAACTCTTTTGTAGTTTAGAAAAGCAACTGTGTGGGTGTTTCTGTCAAAATTGTTATTAATGTATGAAATTCCAAACTCACGATGAGGGTGATGTGGAAGTGCCAAGAGTATCTCATCTATTATTTATGAAATCAATGTTAAACTTCAATTATCTTGCTTTTTCATAAATTACAAATACTATTTCTTTATTTTGTGTAATGAGTTTTTTATTAATTAGTTAATTTCAAAAATTAGGAATATTTTTATCCAGTTAAACTAATCATTATTTTCAGTTCCGAACTTTTTTTAAATAATTTTATAAATGTTGGTAGTTCCTTATGAAGGATATGGATATTTTAGAAATTTTTCTTTGAACAAAGGAATATAGCTGCTTCATTGCAACTGTTGCAGTATAGGCACTATAAGAAGCATGGTTGCTCTTAGACGATAATGTCATATTTCCCATATTTCCTGAATTTCCTAATTTTATTTTGGAATATGTATATATATATATAGTATATAATATATTTAGGGTTACTTACTGGGACCTCCCCTAGGCGTTTGCATAATTACAAGGCTGCACCCCCTATCTTTCAAAATTACAATTACCTCCCCCTCTAAGTTTCCCCAGTTTACAAAAATGCCCCTTCCATTATAAATATGGATGGAAAATGATAAAATCAGCCAAATTATTTTATGATATTTAATTTTACCTTTTGTAAGGACTACATTGAAAGGTGTGTCCTATTTCCTTTAGAAATATAAATGGAAACTGATCAAATATGCCAAATTATTTTATCATATTCCAATTTTACCCTTTGTAATAACTCTACATTGAAAATGATGCATTACATTTTACCCTTTGTAATGAATCTAGAATCATTATAAAAAGATAAAATTGCAATATCATTAAAAAATTTGGCTGGTTTTATCAGTTTCCATCCATATTTCTAAAAGAAGGGGCCTTTTTGTAAACTGGGGAGACTTCGAGGGGATGCAAATGTAATTTTGAAAGATAGAGGGGTGCAACCTGTAATTCTGCGAATTCCCAGGGGAGGTACCGATAATTATGCATTGAATTCGGAACTTATGCACAACTATGCCAGGGAATACACTAGCCGGATATTTGTGAACTTATGCACTAAATTCAATATTATACATCAAACTTCGTGTGCCTATACGGCTCAACAAAATGGTGTGGCAGAGCGAAAGAATCGTCATATTCTTGATGTTATGCGGTCTCTCATGCTTCAAATGCAGGTTTCTACTCGTTTTTGGAACTTTGCTATCTCTGCGGCATGTCATCTCATCAATCGCATGCCTTCTTTTGTGCTCAACTATGTCTCTCCATTTAGTCTTCTTTTTTCATCCCAAACCCCATTTCCCCTCACGCCTCGTGTATTTGGTTGTACTTACTATGTTCACAATCTTGGTCCGATCAAGGATAAGTTTGCTCCTCGGGCCAGCAAGTGTATGTTTCTCGTGTACTCTCGGACCCAGAAGGGCTTTGTGTGTTATTCCCCGACTAGTGACAAGGTTGTTGTCTCTGCCGATGTCACCTTTCAGGAGACTCAACCATTCTACGACTCATCCACTGTCACCGCTCCTCCCTCCCCTTCCATTCCTCGTCTGGTTGTTCCCATTGCGTCCTCTCTACCACCTCTTCTCCTTACTCCTCTTTTGGCACCTATTCCAACTCTACCACCCAAACCACCTCTTCTTCGTGTCTACACTCGTTGTACCCCGATCTCTGGAGCTCTACAGCAGCCTTCCTTCACCAGTGCTATCCCGTGGACTGACGATCCCACAACAGCATCTACTGCTCACCCCATGACCAATTATGTTTCTCTGCATCGCCTTTCGCTACCTTTATGCAAGTTTTCTCTCTCCCTATCCTCCATTTTTATTCCTAACTCAGTGAAGGAGGCTCTTCTATATCTAGGGTGGCGTGCGGCCATGGACGAGGAAATGACTGTTCTTTGATTTAACCAGACTTGGGATTTGGTGTCTCTTCCTCCCGGACATTCGTGTGTCAGTTGCAAGTGGGTGTTTGCAATAAAACATTCTCCAGATGGGACAGTCGAACAGCTAAAGGCACGTCTTCTGGTTCGGGTATTTACTCAACAACAGGGACTTGATTATGATTAAACTTTTTCTCCCGTAGCCAAATTGAACTCTGTTCGGGTACTGATCTCCTTGGCTGTGCATCGACACTGGGCTCTTCATCAGCTGGATATTAAAATGTTTTTTTGAATGACGATCTTCAAGAAACGGTATGCATGCATCAACCTCCCTGGTTTGAGACCACGGGGGAGTCTCGAGTATGTCATCTTCGGAAATTTATTTATGTTCTCAAACAATCTCCCGGGGCTTGGTTTGAAAAATTTAGAAAGGTTGTTTGTGACGTTGGATTCAAGCGGAGCTCGGCTGCATTCTCTCTCTTTACTCATCATCAATCAACTGAAACTGTTATTCTCTTGGTTTATGTGGATGATATCTTGATTACTGGTGATGACACCACATGGATACCAAAAATCAAGCAACACTTGAACTCCGTTTTTCAAATAAAAGATCTGGGTGCTCTCTGGTACTTTCTTGGACTTGAGGTTGCATGACGGTCTGATGGTCTTGTTCTGTCACAACGAAAGTATTGTCTTTATCTCCTCCACAATGCTGGCTACTCTGGGTGTAAACGTGTGGAAACTCCGATGGATGTCAACCACAAGTTATGTGCTCGTGGGTCTGACTCTGATTCCCTGCTTACGAACCCAGAGTATTATCGACGCCTTTTGGGAAAACTGATATACCTAACAGTTAAAAGACTCGATATTTCGTTTGTTGTTGGAGTGGTCAGCCGATTTATGCATGCTTCTCGGATTTCTCATCTCCAGGCGGTAGAACGCATACTCAGATATTTGAAGATAGCTCCGGGATAAGGATTGGTATATAAGTCATCTATCTCTCTATCTCTTATTGCTTACTCAAATGCGGACTACACGGACTCCCTGGATGATAGACGTTCCACTACAGGTTTCTGCACCTACTTTGGGGAAATCTTATCACTTGGCATAGCAAGAAGCAGTCTGTGATTGCTCGCTCATCTGATGAAGCTGAGTATCGTGCAATGACAGTCGTTGTATCTGAACTCACCTGGCTTGAGGGTCTACTTGGTGATTTGGGGGTCACTTTATCCTCACCAGCAGCCTTGCTTTGCGATTGTCAGGCTGCAATTCACATTGCGATGAATCCTGTGTATCATGAGCAGACCAAGCACATTGAAGTTGACTGTCATTTCGTTCGTGAAAAGGTTCAATTAAAGAAGTTAGAGCTGGAGCATGTTCCTGCGTCTGGTCAAGTTACCGACATTCTCACCAAGGCACTTCCACGATGAATGTACCATCAGTTCTTATCCAAGCTCGGTGCCTACAACTTGTATGCTCCAGCTTGCGGGGAGTGTTAGAGAATACTAAGGAAAATGATGTATTGACTCATTAATGTGGCCCATGTAGGATTTAGTGTTTAGTCACACATTGTTTGTGTAGCTGAGTCTTTCTCCTCTCTCCTATATATTTGTACTCATACTTGTATTTTTTTATTCAAGAAGTATATAAAAGGTTTGGATTCTTCTCTACAAACCCCATATATATATATATATAATCACCTGCTAATAGGCCCATCGTGCGAATGTGCGAAGAGATGATCCGGGCTGTTGAATCCAAATCCAACGAGCGACGACCTGGCGATCGCGAGCCGAGACAAGATCAACGTCTTGAGGCGGCGACATGAAGACCTGCTTCCCTCCTTCGATCAGTTGTTTCAGAAAAACCAATTTGAAGGTGTCGAGGCTAGATCTGGAGATCGCGAACGACAACAATGACCTTTCTGGCAGCAGATCCACGATCGGCGCGCAGCTTCTTTCCTCGCGATCCTGAGCGACACTGGAAACGAAAAACTGAGAGTCGGGATTCTGATGCCTTTTTTTGATCCAAGAGCGGGTACTGCTTCAATTTGATGACTTTGATCGGCGAAGCATCACATGTTTCTTCGCACACGCCTTCTTCGCACCCTATTAAGAGTATTTATATAAATATAAATGTATATACATATATATCTTTACATTATTAACAAGGAAAAGTTTCTTTTGGTGAAACATTCAAAATTGCCAAATATAACCTAATTATTTTCATCTAATGATTAACATATATTATAATATATTTAAAAAAATAAAATCAATTTCTATTTAAGTAATTACATCCCATTCTCAAATTAAAAGTAATGATAATAATCCATTAAATTGAAAAGTTTTAAGTAGAGCTCATAAACCTACTATGGTAGGCTATCATTATTATGCATGTCAACTTTATTAAAGTTGATTTGAAAAGTAGTGAAGAAAGCTGATTACTTTAATTTATGATAATAATGATGAAAAATTAATAATATATGAATAATAATGAGTTTTTTTAACGAAAATTGAAAAATGATGTATAAATATTTCATCAATTAATTAATTTATAATATTTTTATTTGAAACTTAAAAATTAATTGGTTGGGACGGAGCAACGTGTCTGTCGCTATTGGATATTGCCACAGTCGGGGCACTGTCGTGGTTGGCCGTAGGGGCGGAGCCCCGTGTCTGTCACTCGTATACATATATATATTTTCCCAGATACTTCTTCGCACGCGCCTTCTTCGCACGCGCCTTCTTCGCACGCGCCTTCTTCGCACTTGGTTAAGAATATCTAGGCGAACACTTTCCAAAGATTCCTGAACTGAAATAGAGTGTGCATTCAGTCACCGAGTACGTCGCCAAATAGAAGGTTCTTGCAGATGAGATCTTGGATCTTTGGGAGATTCCTTCCTCTAGATAGGAGCAACAGGTTCGGTGGGAGCACCTCACACTTCTTTGGATGTTGAGTCCTTGATTCCAATTTCTCTACAACGAAAGCTGAAATGCTAGCCAGCTCTTCTACTCTGATGGTTGTTAGTGCGTACCATCGTCTATCCAGGATAGGTGCCACCACTACTACTTTATCTACATTACATGTTTCCTCTTGGGATCCATTGGCACTTTCATCTCATGGTGGAAGAGGGGGCGATCGAGATTGCACCAGTTATGGTTGTGACGCCGATACAAGACATTGCACTTATTGCGGGCGTTAGTACCATACCAAAGGCATTTGTTGGGTTCTCCATGAATCCATGGGAAATCTAAGTGGTCAATCATGCCTCCTCCTTCTTTATGATGCTCCTACCTTGCTGACTCAGTTTCTAGATCTGGGAGCTATAGGACTATTGAGATATCTGAGTAGTACCATTATCTTCAGCCTTTCTATATTGAGCCTCCAACCCATAATGTTATCGTAGCTCAGACCATTCATCCTTTGTGTACTTTGCAACAGTTTGTTGGTTGTCGGATTCAGGGGCTTCAAATCATTTTATTAGTACCTCAGGTATCTGACATTCGTACAAACCTCATAGTGGGTCTTTTATTACAGTTGCATATGGATTGACTGTTGTTGGGTTGGTAGCTATGATGTGACTCCCGACATGACTCTGTCATCGAGTGCTCACGTTCCTCAATCTGCTTACAACTTACTGTCCATTAATAAGTGCGCTCGTGATTTAAACTGCATTGCTACATGTACATCTTCTGGTTGTGTATTTTTGGAGCAGTCGACGAACCATATTATCGGTAGAGGGAAGCTGAGTGGTGAAATGTATCTCCTAGATGAAGTTTCGCCTATTGCTTATTTTGTTGCTTCCGCTGCGTTTTGGGATCTCCATTATCTTCATGGCCATTCATTTATCCATGTTGTACACTTGTACGTCATCTATTTCCGGACTTTGAGAATGTTTCCTATCTCAATTGTGAGTATTGTTATTTTGCTAAGCATCATAGAATTAGACCCCCAACAAAATGGTATACCTGAACTGAAAAATCGCAACTTCCTTGAAGTTACTCGTGTCGTTCTTCATCATATGCAGTACCAAAACACTTATGTGGTGTTTTTGTTCTTACGACCACACATCTAATTAATCATCTTCCCTCTCATATTCTCCAAGGGAAGATACCATACCATACTCTATTACCCACTCACTTGATTCACTCGCTATCTTTATGTGTATGTCGGTGTGTTTGCTATGTTAGGGATGTTCATCCCTCTGTTTCCAAACTTGACCATCGCTCCTTAAAATTGAAGCAATCCCCCTCGAGTATGGTTTGCTCTATTTAGATATATGGTTAGTCAGTTTGGTCTTACAAAGAGTAAGAAAGATGTGACCCTCTTCTGTTAGACCTCCACTGCAAGCACTATCTTATTAGTGGTGTATGTTGATGATATTCTTATCGCAGGAAGTAATTCAAATGGGACAATCAATCTCAAGACATTCTTACACTCTAACTTTCAAACAAATGATCTGGGTTTATTGTATTACTTATTTGGCATAGAAGTCGCAAATTATGATAACTCCATGTTCATATGTCAGCAAAAATATACTCTTGAATTGCTAATAGATGGATATCCAAGTGTGATCCTATGGACTACCCACTCAAATCAGGAGAGAAGAGTTTTCATGCCAAATGTAAATTATTTGATTCACCAAAGAAATATTGTAGACTTGTTGGAAAATTGAACACTCTTACCATGTCTGGCCTAGATATTACCTGCGCAATATGGTCAGTCAATTTATAGCTGCCCCAACTAACTCTCAATGCGAATTTGTTCTTCGGATTCTCAGGTACATAAAGAAATATGATCCCACTCAATTTTGGTGCAACAATCATGCTATGATACAGATTGCTACTAATCCTATTTTTTATGAACGCACAAAACACATCGAAACTGATTATCATTTTGTTGGGGAAAAGTGTGAAGGAGTTATCTCTCCAAATAATGTGAAGACCGGAGATCAAGTTGCCGATACTTGTGAGACCAAAATTTTTTTTTCATAGTATTATCCAAATACAATTGCATTGGCTGTTTATAAGGCAAAACTGTGGAAAACTGACCCAGACGCTTACCATAAATGTGAAGCAGTTTTGCTGGAATTGATATACGTTTATATTTTTCTCAAACACATTTTTGGCTCGTTTTCTACAGGATGGAATTTTATATATATCAAGGCCTGCACCTTTTCTGTATTATTAGCAGTTGGTAACTGTTCTGAATTATGTTCAGACAGATAAATTTCTATATTGACGCTCTTTCTTTTACAGATGGGCCAGTGGCATGTGGCTGATGAGTATGCTGGCCAGGTTCGGGAGATTACCTTTAGATCAATTTGTCATAGTCCCATGTGCCCTCCAGACACTGCAATGACAGAGTGGCAACATGCTATACTTTCTGCTGATAAAACTACTTTGGTGCGATGAATTGATTTAACAATGTGTTTATCTTCAATTTTGCTTTAATTGGATCAATTATTAATTTTATTCTTTAGTTCTTTTCTACTCTAATGGTCGTGCCTTCTATATTTTCAAATTCCTTGGAGGTTTCTTTGGACGCAACTCATTGATTTTCAATTTTTCAGATCTTCGAAACTGTGCAGCAGGCGCATGATGTTCCATTCGGATCCTGCTTTGAGGTACTTTGAAGTTCTTTGCTAATTATTATGATACCTATCCAAAGCTTGTTGTCTGGTTTGATTACTGAATTTGCTTAACCATGACTCTTGTAATATGTTTTAAGCTTGTTGTAATTATTAACACGTTCATCTGATTCCATTCCGATTATTCATTAGTAAATTTATTTACATTTATTTTCTCTTGGACATCATAGATAGACTGTTACTTAAATAGTTATCATGCCAGATTCACTGCAGGTGGACATTGAAAAACACTTCAGAAACTTCTTCTACACTAGAAATAAAAGTTGGTAAGTTGATTATTATTTATTGTAATGTAAATGTCTTATTGAGTATATTATTGATTTTCCTGTAAACAAACACATTCTGGTTATGTGTCTGTGTTGATAATTGTTACTAAAATATCTGTTACTGCATTCCACAGGTGCCCATTTCAAGAAATGGTGTATCATGCAATCGAAGATTAAGTCAGGAGCTGTTGACGAGGTCTGCTTATCTACTTCATACTACTATTCTAGTTGTTTCATTATTCTTAACTCGGTTTATAACTAGCTTTTTAAGAGCTTATTGTCATCATCATCAATATCTTTATCTCAACTATTTGGGTCAGCTCTATGATTATTTTCGTTTCATTCATGTGCGATGTTGCTTGAAGTGTTAAGCTAAGCAAATCATCTTGAACAACTTTCATTCATGTTACCTTGACTCTTCCCCTTCTCCAATCTTTCAACAGTACTTCTATCTATTTATCTAATAGATGTGCTTCTTACCTTTAGTTATACATGCTGAAATCACCCAATTCTATTTTCTCTTATGTTATCTTCTCTAGTATAAACATTTTCCTTAATTTCTCTTTTCTAGGTTTGTCATGCGGATCATCTTATCATTTTTGTTTTATTACATGGCTTAATTATTAACGAAATCTCCATTATACCCTCTTATCACATTGTACTCCTAACACTTATATCCTTGCAACACATATTTAAGGAGTTATTCATATTTACTGGTGTTTCAATTTGGAATATAGCTTCGTACCGCTCAGTAGTGATCATGCACCCTAAATTCCAGATCTGTGATTCAAACTGAAATTCGCTTAGAACTTGTTCTTGCATTCACGTTACTAAACATTAGGATAGTTGCTAAATTGGAAATAGTGCTTGTTTTTCCCTTTATCTGTAATTATGAGCTTGCTGAGTAAAGAGGAGTGCAAAAACCCTTCATCAGAGTCAAGGGAATTGTCGTACACTGGGTGCAGTGCTTTGATATCTACCACATGTAATTGTTGCTTTCATTAACTCTGACTTATGTTGATGTGCTCTAATCATCTGTCAATATATTTACCACCACGGCAATTGGATCATTACCGTGTCGTCTAAATAATAGTAACAAATCAATGTCTCTTTGTTAGTCTTTGACCTTGATCTGGATAGTGTAACAAGTTAATATGTTGCTAGATCCCAATCTTATTGCTAGATTTAACAACTGGATTAGGAAACACTAGGCCCGAAACACATGAAACTAATGGAGGCAGCATCAAATTTGTGAACCCTTCACATATCTATGAACTCCACCTCCTCAATAACCCGTGTGAGCCACCCTTTATCTGTTGTGTTCTTGTTCTCTTTTAACAACCCTATCGAGCTTCATAGAAAAGTAAGGACTCCTTGATTTAAGATTGTGAAAGACTTAAGAAGTTGATCACACAGAATGGTAGTCAATATTCTGCTGATATTACCAACAGATGCCTACATTTATAGAGTTGTAAAAGAGGCTCTCAAATTGGTAGATGTTCTTGTGGCCGATGAGCCAATTAATATTGTAATGGTTTCATCCTTTTTGGAGTCTATAGCTTGTGATTCTATTATGATTTGTAAGTTGTTGCTGTATGGAGACCGGGGTGGTCTGGCGGTCTGATTCTGGCGGTTTAGAGACCGAGCGGTCTGTCGGTTCCTCTCCTGCGGTTTGGTGGCTGGACTGTTGCTATGGTTATCCGGACAGTCTGACGGTTTGTCTCAGGCGGCTTAGAGACCGGGCGGTCTGCTATGGTGGCTTGTTCTCTCTTTCCTGTGATGGCCGGGCGGTTAGCCTATTCGTCTAACCGCGCGGCCTGTTCGGATTGTTTTTATGTTAAACCGCTTACACCTGTAATTATTTAGTCCCACATTGATTAATTGTAATCTCTTTCATCTCCTTCATTATATAAAAGGGAGGTTATACCTTTGTAATAGATACCTTTTTGGATAATAAAAATTTTGTTACTTCAAATTTCTGGTCTACTTTTTTCTGTTCGCACATGGTATCAGAGGACTCGATCTTTTCCTCCTTATTCTGTGAGCTTCCTCTGTCCGCGCGGCTTGCTCGTTCTTCTCGCGACCTAATTTTGCGACTTGTTTCTTCCGCCTGTTTGCGCTCTGTTTGAGACTTGTTTCTTCCGCTTGTTTGCGCCCTTTTTGCGCGGTTTTTGTCTCCTCTTTGTCGCTGCCCTTTGTGTGCGCGGCCTATCTCTTCTTTTTCTCTGCGACCTGTTTTCGCGGTTTCTCTGCCTCTTCTCTCCCCGCGATCTCCCTTTATTCGCGCGGCCAGTTTCTGTTCGTGCGGTCTCTGCTCTGTTCGCACGATTTGTTTGCCTTTCTAGCAAACTCCCAGTTCGCGTGGTCTTCTCTCTCTCCTGTTCGCGCGGCCTTCTTTATAGCCGTGCGACTTCTTTCCCTCTGATTTGCTCTACTTCTTGGCTGCGGCCTTCCTAGCCGCACGTCCTGCTTGCTGGTCGCCCGGCTTGGTGTTTCTGCCCTTGTCGCCGCGACCTTCTTTCTCTCCGCTTCCTGCTGTTCTCACGCGGTCTCCTGTTTGATCGCGCGGTCTCTCTTCTATGACCTCCACCTCCTCCACGCAGTCCGCCTCAGTGGTCACATCTTCCGGTAGTGCCCACGTTGTTACTCACGGCAGATGGTTGATCGACTCTGGTGCTACCAATCATATGACAGACAATCCTCAGTGTTTTTCTCTTCTAGAAACACATGATCGGTTGCCCCCGGTCTTTGTTGCAGACGGCTCTTTCTCACCGGTCAATGGGACGGGAGTGGTTCAAGTCACTCCGTCTCTTCGCCTGACAGATACCATCTATGTGCCCAAGTTTCTTTGCAATTTATTATCGGTTACTTCTCTATGCAAGCAACTACGGTGTTCCATCACATTCACTCCTACTTCTTATTCTTTTCAGGATCCGGACTCCCAACGGATGATGGCTACTGGGACTGAGAGCGGCGACCTCTACTTCCTCGACAACGTTTCTGCTCTATTCGACTTCTCCTCCTCCTCTACAGATCTTCTCCAATGACATCTTCGCCTTGGTCATGCTCCTCCCCGACTTCTTCGCCAGCTTCTGCCCCAGCTCCCTCCGCATCATCCACCTCTCAACTGTGATGCATGTCAGCTTGGCAAGCATCACCGCTCCTCCTTACCACCAACGCAAAGCCGTGGCTCTTCCCGTCCGTTCGACCTCGTTCACTCTAACGTATGGGGTCCTGCTCCTACCCTCACCATCGGTCGGGGTAGATCATATTTTGTCACATTTATTGATGATTTTTCTAGGTGTACGTGGTTGTATCTTTTAATGGATCGCTCCGAACTGTTCTCTGTCTGGACATTGTTTTATTATATGATTAAAACTCAGTTTGATACATCTATTAAATTCTTTCGTTCTTATAATGCTAAGTAATATCTTAGCCATGATTTCTCTTCTTTCTGTATGCAACATGATGTTATTCATCAAATTAGCTGTGTCTACACCTCACAACAAAATGGGGTGGCGGAACGGAAAAAACGTCACCTCCTCGATGTCGCTCGCACTCTGATGACACAGATGCACGTTCCTCGCTTCTATTGGTCCTATGTTGTCCTCCTCTCCTGTTATCTCATCAATCGCATTCCCTCCACTGTTCTCCACGGTGCAACCCCATTCTCCATTCTTTATCCGAACAAGAATCTGTTTCCTCTTACTCTGCGCATCTTTGGGTGCACAGCCTTTGTGCACTCTCCCGCTGCCACCCGTGACAAACTCTCACCACGGGCCACTAAATGTGTCTTTCTGGGGTACTCTACCACTCAGAAATGTTATTTTTGCTTTGACCCCGTTACCCGCAAGCAGTTCGTCTCTGCGGATGTCATCTTCTTTGAAAATGCATCTTACTTCTCTCCCGCCTCCTCATCTACTCCTGATGATCCTACTTCTCATACCAACCCATCCGTTCCCTCTACACCTACTGACGTTCCGCCACCTCCACCATATCCACCCTCTCCTCCGCTGTGTCCACCTCCCGCGATATCTCCCTCCTCTCCGCAGCCGTCTCTCTCTACTCCCGAGTCAGCTCTCTCCACCACGGATGCTCCGGATACTGAGGAACCCGTTGACCTGGATCTCCCCATTGCTCTTCGCAAAGGGCATGTACCCAACACCAGCTTGCTGTTGTTGTTTCCTATGATCGTCTTACCCCTTCTCGCAGATCTTTTGCACTGGCTATCTCGGCCACTGCCACCCCCCGTTCCTACCAGGAGGCCCTTACTATTCCTCATTGGAAGGTTGTCATGGATGAGGAGATTTCTACTCTCACTGAACGGAGTACATGGACCCTCTGTCCTCCTCCCTTCGGCACAAATGTCGTTGGCTGTCGCTGGGTCTATGTGGTGAAGTTCCGCCCTGACGGCAGTGTGGATCGTTACAAGGCCCGTCTTGTTGCCAAAGGCTTTACCCAGACGTATGAGGTTGACTATTTTGACACCTCTCCAGTTGCTCGTCTCAGCACTATCAGGGTCCTGCTCTCTGTGCCTGTCAACCGGGATTGACCCATTTCTCAACTTGATGTTAAGAATGTCTTTCTATATGGGGACCTTCAGGAGGACGTCTATATGGGGCAACCTCCAAGGTATATTGCTCACGGGGAGACACAGGTATGCCGACTACGGAAGGCTATCTATGGTCTAAAGCAAAGCTCTCGGGCATGGTTTGACAAGTTCAGCGGAATTGTGGAGGCCGTGGGTTTTACGAGAAGTTCTGTCGATCACTTCTTCTTTATTCGCAAAACTTCCTTGGGTCTGGTAGTGCTTGCTGTATATGTGGATGATATTCTTCTCACTGGAGATGATCAGGCTGGGATAACCTTGACAAAGAAGCATCTTCGCCAACACCTGGTCACAAAGGATATGAGCTCTCCAAAATACTTTCTGGGGATAGAAATCTCTCGGAAGCCCAATTCCCTTGTCCTCTCCCAACGCAAGTATGCTTTTGATTTGCTAAAAGAGGTAGGGCTGACTGGGGCTAAACCTGCCCGATGCCCCATGATGACTGGAGAAGATAAAACATGGACGGATGACTCTCCTCTTCTTTCAGATGTTACGAGGTACAGACGTCTGGTTGGCAAACTTATATATCTCACGGTGACCAGACCCGACATCGCCTATGCTGTAGGCAAAGTTAGTCAATTCATGCAGGCTCCTAGTAAGTGTCATCTACAGTTTGCCATGAGGATATTGGAATATGTTAAATCAGCGCCTGGGAAAGGACTACTCTTTCAAAAGAATGGTCATTTGAAGATTGAAGCGTACTCGGATTCAAGCTATGCTGATGACAAAGGAGATCGCAAGTTAACGTCGGACTTTTGCACCTTTGTGGGAGGAAATCTTGTGAGCTGGAAGAGCAAGAAACAGTCTGTCGTCTCCAGGTCCAGTGCCGAAGCAGAATATCGAAGTATGACATCGACCACATGTGAATTGAAGTGTTTACGGGCTCTCATGCTTGACTTAGGAGAGGTATACAATCATCATCTACCTATGTTTTGTGACAACAAGGCCGTTATATACATCTCCAAAAATCCGGTCTTCCATGAGAGAACAAAGCACATTGAAGTCGACTGCCACTTTATTCGGGAAGAGATTTTGAAGAAACAAATTTGTACTTCATTCGTCACCTCCGATAAAGAGCTGGCTGATATTTTCACCAAGCCGGTGTCTGCCTCCTTTCTTCACATTTGCGACAAGCTGGGCATGATCGACATATATGCTCCAGCTTGAGGGGGAGTGTTGCTGTATGGAGACCGGGGGGTCTGGCGGTCTGATTCTGGCGGTTCAGAGACCGAGCGGTCTGTCGGTTCCTCTCCTGCGGTTTGGTGGCTGAACTGTTGATGTGGTTATCCGGGCGGTCTGACGGTTTGTCTCAGGCGGTTTAGAGACCGGACGGTCTGGCGGTCTCCTATGGCGGCTTGTTCTCTCTTTCTTGTGATGGTCGGGCGGTTAGCCTATTTGTCTAACCGCGCGGCCTGTTCGGATTGTTTTTATGTTAAACCGCTTACACCTGTAATTATTTAGTCTCACATTTCTTAATTGTAATCTCTCTCATCTCCTTCATTATATAAAAGGGAGGTTATACCTTTATAATAGATACCTTTTTGGATAATAAAAATTTTGTTACTCCAAATTTCCGTTCTACTTTTTTCTGTTCGCACATAAATTTTGGAGCTGTTAGACATATGTTGGTATAATGACAAGGGGATCCTTAGGAAGGGTCTAGGCCACGTCTTGAGGACCTTCATAGTGCAATCAAATTTATTCTGTTAACTAATGTGGGTACAATTGGGCGCTGGTGGCAAATTCATTACACGAGATTTTGGGTCTTCAATTTTTCCTTATTATCATATTGACTTGCGTGAACAACTTGATCAGGACTGAAGATAGTATTATTGGGACACCGGACAACTACAGGCAGAGACTGTGTTCAATTGATCTGGGAAAGAAGAGAGTTCAGTTATATATTGATGACTAATGATTTACATCTGAGAAGATTCTCCGGATTTGGGAACAAAATCCTTATCAAGAGACGGATTTTGATGCATTCTAGAATGTTGGAGGAATAGCCACTAGGGGAGATTTCTTTCCAATCACTGGTGCCAAACCAAGCCTTCTCCCTACCACAAGTCGTTTATCCTCTGCTCTTGGGTCCTGCTTTTTTTTTATCTTTGACTGCTTTACTACTCTGCATATAGGATTTGAGTGGAAAATAAAAGAAATAAACTTTTATTATTCTCGTAAAGTTTCTTTACATCAATACATATCTCCCCTATATATGCGTACAGGAGGGAGACCCAAAAATAAAATCTGAGATGTGAGACTAATCCCAAAAAGGAGGAGGCCACTAATTTCACATCAATTTGTACTATATGTACACCAAATTTCAACACTCCCCCTCAAGGTGGGCGAAAGATATCCACTAACTCATCTTGTCACACAATCGACATAAATTCAGTGAGCTGTCATTTGGTTAGACAATGAGCCACTTGTTTTTTTGTAGAAATATGATCTAGCTTCAGTATCTCACCATCCAGTTTTTCTTTGATGAAGAATCTATTGATCTCTATATGTTTGGTTATATCGTGTTGAACAGGATTGTTTGCAATGCTAATGGTTGACTTGTTATCACACCACAATGTCATATGTCTATCTTGATCTATCTTGAGTTCACTCAACAGGGCTTTCAACCATAATAGCTCCCCTATATCTGAGGCCATGGCCCTGTATTATGCCTCGGCTGTAGATCTCGCAACTACAGTCTGCTTCTTGTTTTTCCCGGAGACATGGTTTCCTCCCACAAGAATGCAATATCCCGATGTGAATCTCCTGTCATCTGCACAGCTAGCCCAGTCAGAGTTGCAATACCCTCTATATTCAGATGTCTTTTCTTTCGGAAGATCGGTTCCTTTCCCGGTGCACTCTTTAAGTATCTGATACACTGCATCCAAGTGCCCCTCCCTGGGATCGTGCATATAACGGGCTACTACGCTCACATGAAAAGATATGTCGGGACGGGTGTGGCTCAAATAGATCAGGCGACCTACAAGACTTTGATACCTCTCTTTCTTAGTTGGCTCTCCTGCCTCAGTGTTGAGTTTGGAATTCTGATCAATTGGAGCGATCGTGGGCCTGCATCCCAGCGTACCCGTCTCTTTGCGCAGATCTAGTGCATATTTTCGTTGAGATAAAACGAATCTCTCTGCACCGCGAGCTACTTCTATCCCAAGGAAATATTTCAGCGGCCACAAATCCTTCACCTCAAACTCCTTGCTCAATCTCATATTTAGTTGAGTGATTTACTTCTCGTCATCGCCCGTAATAATCATATTGTCCACGTACCCAACAAACATTAGAGTGTGATCTCCATTATGCCTAAAGAACATGGTATGATCAACATAAGTATGCTGATATCCCATGTTTACCATCGCTTTTCTAAACCTGTCAAACCATACTTGAGGAGATTGCTTTAGCCCATACAAGGATTTCTTGAGTCTACCATAAGTATGCCTACCATTTGTTTTGTGTCAAAGTCTAGTGGCACCTCCATGCATACTTCTTCCAACATATCCCCATGAAGAAAGATATTTTTTACATCGAGTTGATGTAGTTTTCATCCCTCATTTGCCGCCAAGGATATTAGTGTTCGTATCGTGCTCATTTTGGCTACGGGTGCAAAGGTCTAATCGTAGTCAATGTCATAATTCTTACTGTAACCTTTTGCTACCAATCGAGCCTTGTATCGCCCGACCTGACCCTCTGGGTTTTAATTTACAGTGAACACTCACTTGCACCCAACTGCCTTTTTCCCTGGTGGTAGTGACACAAGGTTCCAGGTTTTGTTTTTCTCCAATAAGCCAAGTTCTTCTTAGCAACCTACCATGTGCATGAGGATAGAAATAATGTCCAAAGATGTAATGAATGTTCCATGTGCATGAGGATATATGGGAGTAGGAAACAAATTTGTCACAGGTGAGAGATGAGAGGTTATTTTACCTGGGATATCTGAACTTGTGGTGGATGGTGCAGGTGTCTCAATGATCGAAGTAGGTAGATGCAAGGACTTGACAAATGTGGCAATGTAGGCATTGTAGTCTCGCTCGACTGTCTTCTTCTCGTATACACTCTTAACTCCCCTTAAGTCTGAGGTCCATCATCAACAGATCTTCTCTCCTCAAGAACCGACACCTCAACTGACTCTGATTCCTTTGGCACAGGTGACAACATGATACTCACCATCTCCCTCTCACCACCACAGATATCCCCTCTCTTGTCTCATATTTTCTGCACCGAGTGATTCTCCAAGAGGCGAGTCAATCAAAGAGGAGTAATATGACTCTAGCTCTCTGAATGTGACATCCATGCTGACGAATAACTTTCTCTCCACCAGGCTCCAACATACATACCCCTTTTGGGTAGCTGAATACCCGACAAAAAAACACTTCAGGGTCCTTGGATCCAATTTTCCCACATTTGGTCTCTTATCATGCACAAAACACACAACCAAAGATCTTGAGGGGAAAAATATCTTCACTCTTCCCTCGCAGTATCTCAATCAGAGACTTCTGATCCAATACTTGTGATGACATCTGATTGATTAAGTAGTTTGTTGTTAGCACGGCTTGTCCCGACAAGTACTTTGACATCTTTATTGTTATCATCATACTCTGGGTCACTTCCAAAAGATGTTTGTTCTTCCGTTCTGCTGCTCCATTATGCTCTGATGTGTATGGACAAGTAATTTGATGCTGGATTCTCTGTGAGGACAAGTATTCTTCAAACACCCTGTTGGTGTATTCTGTCCCATTATCAGACCTCGACACATTTACGACCACACCATGTTGAGTTTGAATCCCTTTATGAAAATCCTTGAAGCAAACATGCACATGACTTTTGTTTTTCATTAAACAAAACCAAGTCACGCGTGAGAAGCAGTCAATGAAAGACACAAAATACTGAAATTCATTTATAGTGGGCGTGAGATATGGTCCCCAAATATCATAATGTCTCATATTAAATGAATGAGAACTCCTACTTCCAGAACTAGAATAAGAATTTCTGGTGTGTTTTTTTAGTTCGCACGCATCATATAGAAGTTTTTTTGCCTTTTTAAATAGAAGGGAATACATTTGACTCAAAACAACAAAAGAAGGATGACCCAAACGCTGATGATGAAGTAGTAGTATGTCCTCCGCACTCTTTCCGACTTCTGCAGCTTCTTCAGTAATGGTTGAAAGGGCTGAGTCCATATTTTCTCTATCCAAATACCACAAGCCACTATGTCATGTGTCAAACCCAAGTCTTTTGTCAGTCTCCTTTTCCTTGAAGATTACCTTCGGGATATCAAACAAAACAACACATTTTTGTTTAGATATGATAGCACTAATGGATAAGAGATTCACGAGAAACGAAGGAGCATGCAAAACATTGGACAGAGTCAAAACGTTGGTATATTGAACGGTACCCTTACCAAACACTGGCTGAGTTGTGCAATCGGCAGTTTCGATGCGCTCTGGGACTACTAGGGTAGTATACAAAAGAAATTCCCTAGCATCCCCAGTGACATGTCGAGAAACACTCGAATCGACCATCCAATCTTATGATCTAGTATTGGATATAGATGCGATGACAAGGATTTTTCTCGTACTTGTGGTTGAATGAGCGAATGAGGCAACATTATCCCTTGATGAAGTTGGCATGAGTGCATCGTCAATCACTCCCTTCTGTTTTCTTCGCATCGTCAATGCTTCAAAATGATTGCATGAATCCTCTTATTGACTGAACTGATATCCCGCCCTTCTCTCCTAAAAACCGTTTCTTATGCATTTATTTTGAAACAGTGCATCAGCTGGAATATATTTCATTTCTCTGCTAGTTTTACCTCCCAAGATTCTGCTAATTTGTTTTCAAGTGTGCTGTTTTAACATACGCTTCCTGGTCACAGTATAAAAAAGAAGTGGAGCTCATGTTGGACATGGCCCGATCATATCTCATAAAATCAAAGGAGGCCAACCAAGAGGCAGTGGCGGCATCTCCTACTCCGCCGCAATCATAAGTGCTGTAGAGGAAAAAAACACTAAAGCTTTCGGATAATCAGCCGAGATTTCTATTTGAAATCTGATCATCCACCGCCACTGGCTACAGATAAAGACCAACCATTAGTTCTATGGGTCTGTGCTGCAATGTTATTACCGCTGCTGGCCGACCTTTTACATGGAAGAAGTTGTGAGTTTCTTTGCAGTTTCATACTGTAGGTATATCTCAGGAAACATTTAGGGAGAAACATGTTCGCTGTTACACAAAATTGTATGGTACAGCAGTGTAAAACCTTCTTCTGTAATTTATTATGGTTTTCCTTGTTAGTATTTTTTGTTCTTCCTTGTAGAAGTCAAACGACATTTTGCTGCCTTGGAGCTCAAATACAAAGTTCATGGTGATTTTGAGTTTATTGTTTCTTTACTTATCGCGCCTTATCTGGGACTATGTCCTGCTGCCACTGGCCAGCCCGTGTGACAGGCACAAAAATGCTCCTCATATGACAGCACAGCTGATTTGACCAGTTCCTATTCTGTCCCCAATAATTCCTCACTTTGGAGGGCGTTCTTCTTTTTTTCTTATTGGTTTTTCAGATAAAGGGAGTGAAAATTTGAAGTTCTGCCAATGTCTCTTTGTAATATTCCATTTTTAACAACAGGTTTCTTGTACATGGTGAGTTGAAGCCAGTTTAAAGCCATTCGTCACACCGAGAGTTGTCTTATAATATGTGCAGTTTTTGTTGCTAAAGGCTTAAAACCAACTTGTATCAATCTTTTGGACCTTCTGGCTATGTTAAAAATTCGGGCTCCTAGTAGAGAAGCTATTGGCTACGTTGGGATGACAGTGCAAAAAGCTTAATGAAAACGGCACCGCCGTTTCTATAATCTATGTTTGGCACATTTTTTCTGAAAATAACGGTGTGCTGCAATTGGATCACTGCCAAATAGGGCCATAATGTTTTGATGCCCGCATCACCCAGCGCTGCCCCTCCTAAACCTCCAATTTTTATTAGCTCAAATCTGACTGAAGGACCTCAAGTCCTCTTTGTTGTCGATGAAGGTGACAAGGTCTTCGAATTGCCTGCACTTCATCATTTTGTTTTCTTGCTGCTAGGGTTCACAGCTGTTCAACTGGCCAAGGGGTGTTTTGTTTGGCATATCTTGAGCTATTGTTAGGGTCCTTGGGGATAATATAGATGTTGCACATTACATGTCAGGAACGGCTTGCAATGTAGGTACTATTGATTTGATTATATTAATGAGGTGAAAGATAACATATATTTTAAAGAAATCTTTTTAATCTCATGAAAAAGCGCTGAATAATATCTGAGAAATATTATAGAGATGGTGAATAGAAAAAAAAATTGACTATTAATCACAATACAAGACAGATTAATAAAACAGTGATAAAAGATTATGTAATATAACAAATTAAGCTATAAAGTAGATCAATTTAGACGAAACAATTGTTTTATAGAGGTTCTTCAAATTTAGGTATGTCATCTCTTCTACTTCTTGGTAGGAATTTACTAAACAGTACATGATTTTTTTTTTGCTAAGGAGACACTTAGGCTTCGTTTGGGGGGACTTATTTTCCCCAAACGAAGCCTTAGACAACTAATTTTTTTTTATAAGAAGATTTTTAGAATCAACATGTCTTTTGATAAAGAGAATGTTAGAATCACTAAGTTCTTGTAAAGAGGGATTCTAAAGACATTTTACTGAATCCTTTAAAGAGATGTTCTAAAAATTCTTTTGATCTGAGTGGTTGAAATAGATGTAGATGAGAGGAATCTGATCTACTGTTTTCTAGAAGAGGACAGAAATAGGATCAACAATTTTTATTTTCTTTTCTTTCTTGATGATATGTAGTAGAATAGTCTTTTCAAATCCAGAGAGAAGAAGAAAAAGACTCAAGAAGATGAGTCTTTCTTTAGAAAAAAAATATAGACGATTTTCAGAGAGATTCTTTTTGAATCTATGGGCTGAGTGATATATGTTTCAAGTTTTGAAACTTTTCTATTTATATGAGTGCATCTAAATTGGCATCATTCTTTTCATTTCAGATTCAATATAATCTCATTTCATAAGAGCATCAACGACTAGATTTGATTTTCAATCACAGTCATAATCTGCTCAATACTTTTTTTGGCAATCATTTGAAGAAATTGACGTAGATTTGAGAAATTGTTGATTACTTTTTGACATAGGACGATTTCTTCTGGCATAAAAGCTAACTTCTTTGTATACTGAGCTTCGATTTCTTCTGTATATCCCTCTTATATTTTGACGCAAAGTGCCTTGGATTCTTGACGTACGTTGATTACTTCTCGATGTATTGAGTCTTTAGGTGACAGATTTTTCTTAACCTTTTCAGCCTTCATAACTGTCTGCCTTTTATGTTTATATACGTATAAAAGTCTTTTCTATACATGTAATAAAACATTTCATAAATCACTTACTTAATTTGATATGTCAAATCAAGAGATTTTTCCCAACGTCATGTCATTGTTATCTCTTAGGACAAACTAGTCATCAAAATTTTATTTTTAGTTATTTATTTCCTCAATGCTCTCATAAATATTTCCAATTTGTCTTCATTTAACAATGACTTTTTAATAGAGATTACTTCATGCTTAAGTGATGCATTTTCATTTTTCTCAAAAAAAAAATCGCCCTTTGATTTGATTTTCTCTCGTGCCAAACTCTTGTTTGAGTTTGACTCCACCTAATTTTGAATTATTTTTTAGATTTTCAAAGCAATCATACTCCAATGTGCATGTGCCACATGCTTTGAGATTTCTCATGTTTCCTAGGATCCTATGCTCTTAAGTCAGTGTGTATGCCATAGGAGAGGGTTAGTTAAGACCCTTTTGAAAGTTTGATTCCAAACTATTGCCTACCAGGTATTGTCTACCAAAAGTTTCAAGCGTATGACACGCAAGAAGCATGGGGTTAATGGAAGTCAAATGTGTTGTGTTTGCAAGTTTTTGATCCTATTGCATATATTAGAGCCTTTAAGCAGGAGGGATCAAAGCGTGATCATATGAACAAAAACTTTGTTTGTATGGATGTGATGAGAACTTCAAAAGCCACTGTTCTTTCCTCAAAAAACAACACAAAGTCATGATTCAATTTGGACTATACTCCTGTCACTTGCTAGATATATTTGATGAAAGATTTATCAAATTGATATCTAGTCTACTTTCTTGTTTGTTTATCTTGTTTGCTATCAACAATATGAAGAAAACGTGTTAGTGTTAAAAAGTTTTTATCTGCATTAAAAGAAGCTCCATGAGCTTGGAACACTTGATTTGATAAATGTTTTATAAATAATTTTCACCATGATGCATTCATGAATATGTACTCTGTCAAAAATGAACTTGTGGATCTCTTATTTGTTCTTTTATCTTATGTTCATTAGCAAAGCTACGTCTCAATAGTTTGAGATGTGTGATATGAGACTCATATCGTATTATTTGGGCATAAGTTAAGCAAGTAGAGGATGGGTTTTTCATCATGCAAGGAGCCTATGCAAATGAAGTGCAAAGAGTAATTCAATATCAAGGATGTAATCCCATCAATATTTCCTTGAGAGGGCTACGAAGGTGATTCAACATTTTTTGAAAATCCCTTGAGATGCTTTTGTAATAAAGTACATTTAACCTTTAGTTAGACTTATGAGTCGCTTTATGAAAATTCATAAACATCAAATCAATGTGAATTCTTAGATATCTTAGTGGCTCTCCACTTTATGGAACCTTTTATTCAATGAAAACCATTTTAAGTAAATTGGCTGTTGTTATAATGTTTTTGTTAGTGGTTATCTAAGATATGAAGAATGCAATTGGGTTTGTTTTCCTTTTGACTTCATTGTCAAAAAAACATATGTTGGAGCATGAATCGACACATCCTGTTCGACGCACCCTTTGTTTGGGAAAAACAAATCTTTGTATTTGATCAATATTTGCAAGTGTTTTCATGAGTGCAGGTTCAAGAATCTCTTACAATACAAGCCAGCAAGTATCGAGATTAGACGACCAGTTGAAGGCCAACTTAGCAGGCTGCCACTATCCATAGACACTACCACCTGGTGATAGCACACGACGCACGATAAGTTCCAGACATAGCCTTGCTGAAAATGGATGTTACCATAAATAACTCAAGAGATGCCTGTCCTTCATTTGAATCATTGCAGCACGTCGATCTTAATCATTTCATATTGTTTATCATTGAATATATGGACTGTAAAAGGCTCCAGTGGTAGTTCAGATGTCCTCTTAAAAATACATTTTGCACTGGAATTGAAAGAGATGCGGATCGTATCGCATGATGGTAGAAAACTTGAATTGCCTGCTCACCTTCCCTCCATGACACATTGAGACACATTGCCATAGTTATATATCCAAGCTATCGTCGTGCGATAGTGATAATCGCCGGTGGTATTATCATTCTTGAGTTATTTATGGTAACATCCATTTTCAGTAAGGCTATGTCTGGAACTCATCCTACGTCATGTGCTATCGCCAGGCAGTAGTGTCTATGTATAGTGGTAGCCTGGTAAGTTGGCTTTCAACAGGTCGTCTAATCTTGATACTTGTTGGCTTGTATTGTAAGAGATTCTTGAACCCGCACTCTATGAAGACACTTGCAAATATTGATCAAATACATACAAATATTTGTTTTCCCAAATGTACAACCCCGTAGCTGGGCGAGTGGGACCCTCCCCAAATATCAGCCTAGGGGCGTGGTATGGGCGACGAGTTGGTGCGACCCCGTTCGAAGACGTGTGGATCCTCGTGCGTGCGTGCGGAGGTCTTATGTTCCTAGACTTAGAATATATATATATATATATATATATTATTATATAATATATATTATATTATATATATATTATATCTATGTCATAGAGAAAAACAGCAGGAGGGGGGAATATAGGAGGGGCGGGATACAGCTGGAAAGGAAAAAATAGAAATGAGATGGGGGGAAAATAGGAAGGAAAAGGGGTGGGGCTCGGGTACAGCAGAGGGGGGGGGGGGGGTAAGGAAAACGAAAGCAGGGGAAAAATGAAAAAGGCGGAGTAGAACCCTAGCCTGGCCGATCCGGAGCCCAGACGCCGCCCCCTTCCCCGCTCTCTCGTCGGCCTGGAGCAAGACAACCCCACTCCCTTCCTCTCTCTCTGGTCGGCTGGAGCAAGACAACCCCGCCTCCCTCTCCTTCTTTCTGCCTGGAACAGCACGGGGCCGCCCACCTCCCTCTTTCTCTCCGGCCACCTGAAGCAGAGGCAACCGCGCGCCGCTCCTTCTTTTTCCAGCTGCCTGGAGCAACCCGGCCCCCGTACCTTTTTCCCGGCCTGGAGCAGCACACCTCAACCTCCCCCTCTCCCGGCAGCAAGCTCGGCCTGGAGCGAGGCTCGGCCTGGAGCGAGGCTCGGCCTGGAGCGAGGCTCGGCCTGGAGCGAGGCTCGGCCTGGAGCGAGGCTCGGCCTGGAGCGAGGCTCGGCCTGGAGCGAGGCTCGGCCTGGAGCGAGGCTCGGCCTGGAGCGAGGCTCGGCCTGGAGCGAGGCTCGGCCTGGAGCGAGGCTCGGCCTGGAGCGAGGCTCGGCCTGGAGCGAGGCTCGGCCTGGAGCGAGGCTCGGCCTGGAGCGAGGCTCGGCCTGGAGCGAGGCTCGGCCTGGAGCGAGGCTCGGCCTGGAGCGAGGCTCGTCCTGGAGCGAGGCTCGGCCTGGAGCAAGGCTCGGCCTGGAGTGGAGATCGACCACCGACGCGGCCGCATGCAGTAGGATTAACCCGGAGCTCCTCTCCCGGCCCCGCCGTGAAGCACGCGACAAGGGTAATGATGTTTCAACTTGGGCAGGTGAAGCCTTCAGTTTACATATTCGCATGGAAGCCCCTCTCCACCAACGGGTGGGGGGAAGGGAGCTTTCCGACGGGTTGACGTGTGCGTCCCCGCAGTTAATTGCATTAGTACCCGGAAGCGTGAGTATGGGTTTAGGAGTGCTGTGTGAAGCCCATCCGGACGTGTGAGCCGGATTGGTGATGTTCTGGGGTTCCCGGAGAAGACTCCGAGAAAGTTTTTTATTGGCCGTTTGCAGGGAATGCGCGCCACAAGCCCCAAAAAAGGGGGTGTGCGCAATATGTTTGGCCCGCTTATGTTAGCCGACCGATGCCTAGTTGGCCGCCGCTCGCCGAGACGTTGACGTACAGGTGTTGCAGTACCAAGCGGGGAATAGCGGGCTTAAGCCTGAGCTCGTGTCGGCCATCAAAGGCCTTTTTTGTTTATATTGCCGGCCTGCGTGCTGAGTATGGAATTTATATTCCTGTAATATTTTTTCATATCTGTGATGCTCTGTGGATATGTAGTTTACTCCTGTCTTGGGCGAGCGGCGTGTTCGTGAACCGCTGCCCCCGTGTGGGCCCGAGGAATAGATGTCGGGAAGCCCCTGATGGCCTGTTGTCATCCTTTCAGAATAGCGGAGTTCCGCTGTTAGCGGCCCAATTGGGGGTGCGTAGAGTAGGGCTGCTGGCCGGTTTTGCTCCAATAGTAAGGCGGGCAGGGAGCATTTTGCATAGACCCGAAGTGGCACCTCTAGTTAAGGAGTGGATCTTGAGATCCTCCTCAGATGTTCCGGTCGGCCAAGAGAGCCCTCCGAAGGTGTCTTAGCTCAGCCCTTGGCTTGGGAGGGGAAGAGTTTGTTAGTCTTCTGGGTATACGGCGGGTCTTCCATGCCGAGACCTTGGGTCTGTCCCTTGTGTTCCTAGTCTTGTGCCTAGATCGTTCGCTTGAGGGTAGTAGGTGCGCGGTCACCCCTTCCCCAAGGGTCGAACTCCACAGGAGACCGAATTTCGGTTTCAACATTTTGGTGCGGTGAGCATGGAGTGTGACCAGCACAGAAGAACTCTGGCTAGCATCATGACTATAGAAGTGGAACCAGGTGACGACCAGGGTCATGCATTGATACTTTGTGTGTAAGGTCCTCATACTCAGAGTTGTCTCCTCTCATAGCTGTTGTTTGAATCTCATAGCATTTGGAATAGGATTTGCACCTATTTGAAGCGCTTCTACCTATGAAAACCCGTGTATCCCCACTTATTACGTCAACGAGAGACCTGAAGGTTATTATCTTCAAGATCAAGTAAGAGAGCAGCTGAGAGGCATTAGGAGCCGAGGTGACCTGAAAGGGTTCCCTCCCTAGCGGTAATATGTTATCTCTTCCTTGTAATTCAGTAGCGGTCAAGTTTTCTCTTTATTACCAATTCACCTCGAGCTTCTGAGGGCTTCAAGGGTTAGCCTTGCGATCGACTCCGGAAGCCAAGCGTCCAACCCGTTCCTTTTAACTAGGCCAGTTCGGATGATGGGATGGTGCCGCGGGACTTTAAGCGCTATTGTAAGACCGAGCCTCTGCACTGACGGCTGAGATCAGCTCCCCCCTAGCATGCCGACATATGTCCCCCCGATTGTATCTCTCTTCCGATTGGAGGAATTATTAGGAACAGGCTCAGACTCCATCTTCCCGATTTGACGACTTCCAGATCATCTCTCTTATGAATAGAATGCGTCCTCCGTTTGTAAAAGCATCGGTGCAATTAACTCTCCAACACCTCTTAGGTAAACAGGATGTCTCCACCTCGAGCAAAGTCAAGTCCTCGAGTAGTAGTGGACCCCGAGCAGATCCCGCTGTCAGGCTCTCACCTAGCTGACAGGGCCGGAAGTCACTCGGTGTCATCCGTGGGCCTCGAGCAGATCCCGCTGTCAGGCTCTCACCTAGCTGGCAGGGCCGGAAGTCACTCGATGGCGGTAGTTGTGGACCCCGAACAGATCCCGCTGTCAGGCTCTCACCTAGCTGGTAGGGCCGGAAGTCACTCGGTGTCATCCGTGGGCCTCGAGCAGATCTAGCTGTCAGGCTCTCACCTAGCTGGCAGGGCCGGACGTCACTCGATGGCGGTAGTAGTGGACCCCGAGCAGATCCCGCTGTGAGGCTCTCACCTAGCTGGCAGGGCCGGAAGTCACTCGGTGTCATCCCCGGCCTCGAGCAGATCCCGCTGTCAGGCTCTCACCTAGCTGACAGGGCCGGAAGTCACTCGATGGCGGTAGTTGTGGACCCCGAGCAGATCCCATTGTCAGGCTCTCACCTAGCTGGCAGGGCAGGAAGTCACTCGGTGTCATCCGTGGGCCTCAAGCAGATCCCGCTGTCAGGTTCTCACCTAGCTGGCAGTGCCGGAAGTCACTCGATGACGGTAGTAGTGGACCCCGAGCAGATCCTACTATCAGGATCTCACCTAGCTGGTAGGGCCGGAAGTCACTCGGTGTCATCCCTGGCCTCGAGCAGATCCCGCTGTCAGGCTCTCACCTAGCTGACAGGGCCGGAAGTCACTCGATGGGGGTAGTTGTGGACCCCGAGTAGATCCCGCTGGCAGGGTCTCACCTAGCTGGCAGGGCCGGAAGTCACTCTGTGTCATCCGTGGGCCTCGAGCAGATCCCGCTGTCAGGCTCTCACCTAGCTGGCAGGGCCGGAAGTCACTCGATGGCGGTAGTAGTGGACCCCGAGCAGATCCCGCTGTCAGGCTCTCACCTAGCTGACAGGGCCGGAAGGCACTCGGTGTCATCCCTGGCCTCGAGCAGATCCAGTTATCAGGCTCTCACCTAGCTGACAGGGCCGGAAGTCACTCGATGACGGTAGTAGTGGACCCCGAGCAGATCCCGCTGTCAGGCTCTCACCTAGCTGGCAGGGCCGGAAGTCACTCGGTGTCATCCGTGGGCCTCGAGCAGATCCCGTTGTCAGGCTCTCACCTAGCTGGCAGGGCCGGAAGTCACTCGATGGCGGTAGTTGTGGACCCCGAGCAGATCCCGCTGTGAGGCTCTCACCTAGCTGGCAGGGCCGAAAGTCACTCGGTGTCATCCGTGGGCCTCGAGTAGATCCCGCTGTCAGGCTCTCACCTAACTGGCAGGGCCGGAAGTCACTCGATGGCGGTAGTAGTGGATCCCGAGCAGATCCCGCTGTCAGGCTCTCACCTAGCTGGCAGGGCTGGAAGTCACTCGCTGGAGGTAGTAGTGGACCCCGGGTAGACTCGCTGTCAGGCTCTCATTAGCTGACAGGGCTGTAGGCACACCTGGGGGGAAAGGGTTGGTTCGTAGAGATTTTTTACAGGACCCCGAGTGATGCTTGGCCCCGGGTAGACCCGCTGCCTGGCTCCTACTAGCTGGCAGGTCCGTAGGATCGCCTGGGGGGTAAGGGACCCCGAGTGCTACTCGGCCCCGGGTAGACTCGTTGCTCAGGCTCTCATTAGCTGGCAGGGCTGTAGGCACACCTGGGAGGAAAGGATTAGCTCCGCGTGTGCAAGAAGATACAAAATATATGGCTTTGTTGTTTCAGGATATCACGAGAAATTGTATACTTGTTGTAAATAATGGTATAAGGGTAATTCGATAGCAGTGATTCAAAGAGTATTGAGTGATTCAAAAGGTTCAGAAAGGTCATAAAGAGATTGATGCTCCAAGCACAGATTTCAGTTTTTCTCAAAATTTTTTTGGGGTCGGCTCCCACTCACCGGATACGTTGGGTTGAATGATTCTTTCCGAGCTTGTGCCAAGCTCGAAAAGAGCGGGGATTGTGTACAACCCCGTAGTCGGGCGAGTGGGACCCTCCCCAAATATCAGCCTAGGGGTGTGGTATGGGCGACGAGTTGGTGCGACCCCGTTCGAAGATGTGTGGGTCCTCGTGCGTGCGTGCGGAGGTCTTATGTTCCTAGACTTAGAATATATATATATATATATTATATAATATATATATTATATTATATAATATATATTATATTATATATATATATATTATATAATATATATATTATATTATATAATATATATTATATTATATATATATATATATTATATGTATGTGATAGAGAAAAACAGCAGGAGGGGGTAATATAGGAGGGGCGGGATACAGCTGGAAAGGAAAAAAGAGAAATGATATGGGGGGAATATAGGAAGGAAAAGGGGTGGGGCTCGGGTACAGCAGAGGGGGGGGGGGGGGGGTAAGGAAAACGAAAGCAGGGGAAAAATGAAAAAGGCGGAGTAGAACCCTAGCCCGGCCGATCCGGAGCCCAGCCACCGCCCCCTTCCCCGCTCTCTCGTCGGCCTGGAGCAAGACAACCCCGCTCCCTTCCTCTCTCTCTGGTCGGCTGGAGCAAGACAACCCCGCCTCCCTCTCCTTCTTTTGGCCTGGAACAACACGGGGTCGGCCGCCTCCCTCTTTCTCTCCGGCCACCTGAAGCAGCGGCAATCGCGCGCCGCTCCTTCTTTTTCCAGCCGCCTGGAGCAACCCAGCCCCCCTCACTTTTTCCCGGCCTGGAGCAGCACACCTCGACCTCCCCCTCTCCCGGCAGCAAGCTCGGCCTGGAGCGAGGCTCGGCCTGGAGCGAGGCTCAGCCTGGAGCGAGGCTCGTCCTGGAGCGAGGCTCGGCCTGGAGGGAGGCTCGGCCTGGAGCGAGGCTCGGCCTGGAGCGAGGCTCGGCCTGGAGCGAGGCTCGGCCTGGAGCGAGGCTCGGCCTGGAGCAAGGCTCGGCCTGGAGTGGAGATCGACCACCGACGCGGCCGCATGCAGTAGGATCAACCCGGAGCTCCTCTCCCGGCCCCGCCGCGAAGCACGCGACAAGGGTAACGATGTTTCAACTTGGGCAGGTGAAGCCTTCAGTTTACATATTCGCATGGAAGCCCCTCTCCACCAACGGGTGGGGGAAGGGTGCTTTCCGACGGGTTGACGTGTGCGTCCCCGCAGTTAATTGCATTAGTACCCGGAAGCGTGAGTACGGGTTTAGGCGTGCTGTGTGAAGCTCATCCGGACGTGTGAGCCGGATTGGTGATGTTCTGGGGTTCCCGGAGAAGACTCCGAGGAAGTTGTTTATTGGTCGTTTGCAGGGAATGCGCACCACAATCCCCAAAAAAGGGGGTGTGCGCAATATGTTTGGCCCGCTTATGTTAGCCGACCGATTCCTAGTTGGCCGCCGCTCGCCGAGACGTTGACGTACAGGTGTTGCAGTACCAAGCGGGGAATAGCGGGCTTAAGCCTGAGCTCGTGCCAGCCCTCGAAGGCCTTTTTTGTTTATATTGTCGTCCTGCGTGCTGAGTATGGAATTTATATTCCTGTAATATTTTTTCATATCTGTGATGCTCTGTGGATATGCAGTTTACTCTTGTCTTGGGCGAGCGGCGTGTTCGTGAACCGCTCCCCCCGTGTGGGCCCCGAGGAATAGATGCCGGGAAGCCCCTGATGGCCTGTTGTCATACTTTCAGAATAGCGGAGTTCCGCTGTTAGCGGCCCAATTGGGGGTGCGTAGAGTAGGGCTGCTGGGCGGTTTTGCTTCAATAGTAAGGCGGGCAGGGAACATTTTGCATAGACCCGAAGTGGCACCTCTAATTAAGGAGTGGATCTTGAGATCCTCCTCAGATGTTCCGGTCGGCCAAGAGAGCCCTCTGAAGGTGCCTTAGCTCAGCCCTTGGCTTGGGAGGGGAAGAGTTTGTTAGTCTTCCGGGTATGCGGCGGGTCCTCCATGCTGAGACCTTGGGTCTGTCCCTTGTGTTCCTAGTCTTGTGCCTAGATCGTTCGCTTGAGGGTAGTAGGTGCGCGGTCACCCATTCCCCAAGGGTCGAACCCCATAGGAGATCAAATTTCGGTTTCAACACCAAACAAAGGGTGCGTCGAACATGATGTGTCGATTAATGCTCCAACATATGTTTTTTGACAATGAAGTCAAATGGAAAACAAACTCGATTGCATTCTTCATATCTTAGATAACCTCCACCAAAAACATTATAACAATAGCCAATTTACTTTAAATGGTTTTGATTGAATAAAAGGTTCCATAAAGAGGAGAGCCATTAAGATATCTTAGAATTCACTTTGATTTGATGTTTATGAATTTTCATAAAGTGACTCATAAGTCTAACTAAAGGTTAAATGTGCTTTATTACAAAAGCATCTCAAGGGATTTTCAAATAATGTTGAATCAACTTTTGTAGACGAAGGACTAGTATTCTACCATGATGATTTAAAGTGTCTTTTCTCCATCTTCCTTTGACACCACTATTATGGAGTTTATCAACTGATGTTTTATTTTTCTCTTTTGAACTTTTGTTTTTTTATATTTGATTTCTAATCTTTGTTGTAATGCCCTAAAAATCTTTAAAAGATGTCATGATAAACCTAAGAATCTTAGGGAAGTCTCATAGAGTTTGGGGGATGATTGGGTGTGCTTTGGAGGTCATTTAGAGCCAAAAGTGTTCTACGCCGTTTGGCACATGAAAATCTCACATGGCATGTAGAGCTACATGGCGTGGTACATAGCCATGTGCAAAGCTGTGTCCAAGTCCCTTTTCTCCTGAGAGTTTCATGACTTATGGAATAAATCTACAAGGCTATGTAGAGAACCGTGTCACCCGACACGGTCGGTGACATGTGTGTCAGAGGGCGTATAGAGACCCAGAAATGGAACCAGAGATATACAACCTGTAGAACTAATCTATATGACTGTGTATAGAGACATTTCAGTCAACATGGCCAAAGATGTGGGTGTATTAGTGGGCATGTAGATGCCCAAGAAATGGCATGTGGGTGAATAAAGGGACACAACGTGGAACACACTGCATAAAAGCTGTGTACGGGGTCGTGTATGGGACTATCCATGATTGGCATGTACTGAAAATTATGGTGGAAGTTCAAAGCTTCCTGAGACTTGTCTGCTACTATAGGCACATCGTGACTTCTCAATAATCACACTTCATTTCATCATGTTTACTAGGAAAGAAAAGAGATATATTTGGATGTCGGAGTATGCATGAGCCTTTGAGGAGCTAAAGAGCCGACTGATCTCGGCACCAGTATTGTGTTTGTCGTGCAGGATAGAAGGCTACCAAGTTTATAGTGTCAGCTAAAGGTGCATGAGAGAAACTACCCAGTCCACGAGCTAGATTTGGCGGTTGTGGTGTTCACTCTGAAGTTGTGGCAGAATTACTTGTATGACATGAAGATCGACATCTTTACAGACCATAAGTGTACAACCCATATTTGTCGAGGGTGGACTCACTCAAAGCCAGATCGGCAAACATTCAAAGTCAATAGGTTAAGGCAGAAGTCAGAGTCAACATTCATGATAATAAAAGTCCTGGGCGATCTCGCCTTGCATACTTGCCAGGTGGGACATTAGGGCAGATACTAGCCCAAGCCGGGTGAGTTCTCCCAGAGGTCGCCTAGTCACCATTGGGGGTTGGGCTATAAATAAGAACCCCCCCCCACCCCCACCCCTTGATTTTCTTATGAATAAGATGTTGGGTCCATTGATCACAATATCCTTGAATTGAAAAAGGCCCGCAAGTCAATGGTATATAGATGGATGTATCGAATATATGTTCAAGTTCATTGTATGCAGGTTGAGTATTATTACATGGAATAGACATGCAGTCAGAGTCACGCTGACAGTTGGACTCAAGACATGTTGTTGAACAAGCAAAAAATTTGGCTAAGTGCAAAAGCGTTGAGTGAACTCACTTCACTCAACTCTAGAAAGGGGAAAACGTTGACAGAACTCCATGAGGTCAAAGCCTCAGACTTGCTTACTAGAAATCTATTTAAGGGCAAAAACGTTGAGTGAAGGCAGTTCACTCAACACCTACTCAACTGGATTTCAGGATAAGTGTAGAAGAGTTGAGTGAAGACAGGGCACTCAATGGCTCATCAAGAAGCCAGTCAAAGTCTAGAAGCATTGAGTGTTGAAACTGCACTCAACGCCTTCATGCAGGGACATTTCAACGAACTCCAGAAGCGTTGAGAGATGAAGGATCACTGAACTCCTTAACCGTTAGACTGCAAATGTCAAAAGCGTTAAGTGATGAAGGTTCACTTGACGCCTGAAGATGCATAATTTTGATAAGTGTTTCTGCATTGAGTGGCAAGGCTTCACTCGACTTATATATAGATTGTCTAGAAATGATCAAGTCCATAAAAGTTGAGTCATGATGACGTCATCAAGAACTCAAATATCATGGGATTTGCATGCTAGATGACAAAAGGTGTCTCATGCCTTCAGTACAACATTTAATGCAAAATAGATGTTCCAGTTGCCAATTCCGTCTGTTCCATACTGCGCAAAGAGCCATTGGATGGACACTACTAGAAAAGTGAGCATTAGCTACACTTTTTTTGGCCAGGGACTAAAAATCGTGGCTAATAGTTAAGTATTATCCACGGTTCATATTTCGTGGCTAATAATTACTATTAGCCACGGATAACAAATTCATGGCAAAAACCTAAACCATTAGCCAAAAAAATTCCTGCACGGCCGACCTTTTGGATCCCATTCGGCTGCCCTACTCTCGCACTCAAAGCATATCTTTTCTCTTGCCTTGCTAAAAACCCCAGGTCCCCAGTCGCCATTGCATAGCAATTTCTCTCCGCTCACCGCCCACTTCCGGCAAAACCGTCCTCTCGAAGATCTACTCCGCCGACGCATGGCCACGGATTTTTCCCGTGGATAGACCGTGGCTAAAGGGTTTTAGCCACGGTTTTGGACTTTTTGCCAGGGCAATTTGCCATGGCCAAAAGCCTGTTTTCTAGTAGTGGGAGATCGATAAAAGGTGATTTCCGAGAAATTAAAAAGTAACTTTTTGGTCATCTTCTTCCTCTAGAGAAAAATTGAAGAAGGTTTCTAGGAACTCATTCTTATAGAGAGTTTGTGATCCACAGACAGAAGTTGGTTGTTGAAGGAACAAAGAACTGAAGATTTAAATTGTCTTCAACAGCAAGATCAAAAATATTATTTTTTGAACAAGAAGAAGTTGCATAGATAATTCTGGTTGCTGTTCGTCTTCAAGTCCACTGCAATCAACTATTACATAAAAGGCTTGAAGGAATCGGGCTCTACAGTACTTTCTCAGCATAAGCTAAACTACTAAAGATCTACATACTTGTTGTTGTGGAGAAGTTTGTACTGAAGCATTTCAGTTCAAGAAGAAGAAAACTCGGGGAATCTTTTTATCTATAGTCAATCACCACCAAACTCAAACTCTCTCTATAGGATTAGTTTTTATCTGAGTTGTAAGCCTGAAATATAAAGACTGAGTTGTAGGATTCTAGTGTGAATCTGAGGTAGGGCTTTTGTGCTTGATGTAGGATCTGAGTCAGATTTGAGCTGTAAGAGACTTATTGTCTCTGAGTGTTGGGCTACTCTTCTAGAGTGAGTTGTAGGGTTTCTTGTTAAGTGTAACACCTCCCCTGTAATGACCATATAATATGGGTCCGGCCGGGGCCCCACAACATACAGACGTCACAGCTTTAACATTAAAAGATGATATGAACTACCCAATCTTAAAACTCAAAACCAAACAATAGCGAAAACATTAAACAAGACCAGAAGCTATCCACATATAAGAGTATTGAAACGGCCTTAAGGACTTACAACAATAGAGAGTCCACAACTCAAAAGATAACATCAAGCATCAATATGCACAAGCACTCCTAAACTATCTCGGCGTGCAAGCCGGAAAAAAAGAGCATCAAAACATACAATGCCACCAAAATAGAGCTAGTACGAACTGAAACACTTCATGAGGCTTAGGCCCTTTTGGCCGACGAGCTAGCTCCTGCTTGCGATCCTTGCCCTGTAAATATTGGTTGTAACGTGGGTCAGCAAAGGCTGACCTCTAAATGTGTAACAAACACATCTCCTCTCGGCCGCCTCTAACGGACCTCGGGGTACCCCTCCAACCTGCAAGTCAGCACTTTGTATACCATATACAAAACATGTAAAGCTCTAAAAGAACAGGTTTGGATGTCTCAAACAACAAACACGTTTTCTATGTTGAGCATATAATAAAAAGGGGCCTACTATGCAGCATGTACACAAAACCAGGGCTTCACCCAACGCACCCTATCGCGTATACATCTAGTACATCATCATAACATCTTGGTACTTCCAATTTCCCCATTGGCGTTAAGCCACAAACAAAAGGGGCACTGCAATTCCCCTAACGGCATACAAGCCGCCACACGGAACTCTTGCCAAGGACCCACCCGCTCATGGTCTTAGCCCCGGGCTTACCTGCAAGCTCTGACTTCTCGCGTCAGGATTCTGTCTCGCACACTAATCGATTCTAAGAACCCTTGCTGGACCCCACCCGCTCATGGCCTCATTGCACGGGCTTGCCCCATGCTTGGCGTTCTCGTCAGTCTCACAGAAGGGGACTAGTCTCGTCAGGACACTATCCCCACATGACTTGCACGTCACGGGATAGCCAGCCGACCACGGAGACAAAGCCGCGCCTTAGCACATCACAATCCATAATCATTCTCACCCTAATCCATCATTTATATTGCACTATCCCCGCGCAACAAGGAAACCATCTACCGCCAATGCGGAGCTAACCTTGTCCACCAAGGAAACCATCTACCGACATTGCGGAGCTAATCTTGTCCGGTTCCGGCTACACATACTCACTCGAGAAAAGGGGGAAAACACATAAATCACAAACGGCATCGTGCCGCAACGGATTTCTACAAAGTCCTTAAAGCTCGTTATGCAACATCACCGAGTCGGACTAACGGTCATAACCACGGCTTCACCCACTATACCTAATCCATTAACGGAGCAGATCTCTAATGCAAAATTGAAAGAATTGGTTTCAAGATAACCTAATACACCTAGAGGGGGGGTGAATAGGTTCAAATCATTTTTATTCTAAGCCAGATAATAAACTCTAGTTTTTTGTTGGTTATACTATTAACACAGCAAAAACATCACAGAAATATATCCAATCATAGAGTGCACAGGATTTATAGTGGTTCCCCAAGTATTGGGTACATCCACTTTCCCCCTTCGCCTATCTAGCAGTGTGCTAGATTCGGCCTAACTTCTTCTCTTCACCTCAGATCCACAGATCTTACAGCTTAGAACCCAATCAAGGTTCCTACAACTCAGAGTGAGTCCACACTCCTACAGCTCAGGCACACAGCCCTACCTCAGCCTTCAACAAGGCTTACAGCTTAGAGATAACAATCTCCTACAACTCAGGCTCACAACCCTACCTCAACCTTCAACAAGGCCTACCACTCAGAGAAAAATACTCTCCTACACTCAGCCTTTATAAATACAGGCTTACAACTCAGATCTTATAAAGATCCTACAGATAATTGATTTAACAAAGTATTTTACCACCACCCTGGAAGAGAGAGAATAGATGGATGGCTTCTTGATCAGTTCTTGGAAGAATCTGATGGCAGAGAACAACCACTCTTAGCTTTCTTCAAAGATTCTTGAATCTGAACTCAGTAGGGTTGAATTTCCTGTGAAGTTGATGTTTAGTCTGCTCCTTTCTTGAAATTCAGATCTCAATCTGAATCCTTCTTAGCAGATTGGTTCAGGATCTGCACTTGAGGGACTTGATGATGAAAGCCCCTTTCTTCTTTGGAGCTCTCTCTCTCCAAATTCTTATGTTTCTCTTTCTTTAGTATTCTGTATTGATTGGTCGTCAATAACTCTTCTGTATTGGTTCTTATTGTTTTTGTTGAAGGAGAAAGCCTTTATATAGTCTTCCTCCATGGTAACCGGCTGATCCGGTTTCTAACAAACTTCTGACAGCTTTGTCAGTTGCAGTAGACCGGTTAGAAATGACAGCTGCCAAGTCATCCAGTCACTTCTTGAACTCTGTCTCTGTCAGCAAAATGTCGAGACTGAACTTCATCATGTGTCGACACAAGTAGACTAAGTGTCAACACAAGTGAACTAAGTGTCGACACAAGCCTTGGTGGTGTCGACACATCTCCTTTGTTGTTGTTAATGCTTCTCGACACAGCCTTCTGTAGAATATGTCGACACTGATTCTGTGTGTCGACACAAACACTTCTCTTTAACTTTGTTGAATCTCTGCTATGTATGTCGACACAAGTCCTGTGTGTCGACACAGTTGATGTCGACAAAGTCTTCAGTGTGTCGACACTGCCTCTTGGTGTCGACACAATTGATATCGACTAAGTATTCCTGTGTGTCGACACTGCCTCTTGGTGTCGACACAGTTGATGTCGACAATGCTTCACTGTGTGTCGACACTGCCTCTGCATGTCGACATAGTTTCTTCTGGTGTCGACACAGCCTTTCCAAGTGTCGACACAACCTTTCCAAGTGTCGACACAATTAACTCCAAGTGTCGACACAGCTTTTCTCCAGTGTCGACACAGGCCTTCATAAGTGTCGACACAGCTTCTCCTAGTGTCGACACATGGACTTAGAAATTTTTTTCTGCATTCCTGCATTTTCTTAACCTGCACATATAAACTCAAAACAACATCAAATACACATTGATGCATATCATTGAGTAAGGTGAGGCTTCTTCAAATCTGGTATACATTTTCCAATGTACCCAACAAAAATCATATCGTGGACGGACTTAATCGACCCAGAGGTTCCTCTTGAACCATGGCGACCAAACCCCTCTCATTTGAGAGATTTGGTGCCCAAAAGCTTGAGAGAAAAGATGCTAAACACGCATACTAAAACCAAGAGGAGAAGTGTCGTTACCTTACGGCCCCTCTTCCTAGCCATGGGAACTTAGCCGGATGAAAACCATCGCAACGGACTTGCCTCCGCGGATCTGGACTCGGCTCGCGATTTGGGGATCCGAAGCTTCTACGGCAGCCGGATCTCTCCTTCACCTTCTATCTTGCTCTCCCTTCTCTCTAGAACTTAGAAAGAGAGTACTTGATGAAGAATGAGGGTTTCCAAACTCTATTCCCGAACATAACTCAGCAAAGACAGTCCTGGGCCATCAGATCCCAAAAGAAGGAAACGAACAGCCATGATTCGCACTTAAAACCAAATTCCTGGGCTGAACACATCTTGAGACACGCCCGTGTCCAAGGCCGTGTGCCTCAATCGACGCCGAAACCATCGCACCCAGAACAAGATACGGGCTCAGAACACGCACGTGTCAAAGTTGACAAGCCCGTGTCACCCAGTACACGCCCGTGAGCCTAGGCGTGTTCCTCCATCGACGCATGACCAAACACAACCCAAGGAGAACACGGGTACTCAACACGCCCGTGTCACATTTGACACGCTCGTGTCAAACATGAACACGCCTAGGCTCCCGGCCGTGTTTATCCCCTCACACAGCTCGGCTAAAAACCCAAGCAGGATACGGCCTGGGACACGCCCGTGTCTCAGGCCGTGTTCTTCCTCTCGACGATCGTCGAGCGTATTTTCGTCGACCACACGAAAATCGTCGAACCTGAACACGACACGGCCATGGAAACGCCCATGTCCTAGGTCGTGTTCACTATCTCGACACTTCGTCCATCTCAGTTCGTCGACCACCCGAGTTCTTCGTCGAACCTGAGCACGATACGGCCATGGACACGCCTGTGTCCTAGGCCGTGTGACCCTTACCAAGACCCAAACTGGCTCACCTTGCCCATAGCATAAGAGATGTCGGATCTGGTTATAGTGAGATAAATGAGTTTGACAACTAGACATCGGTACCTCAAAAGATCGGATAGAAGGGGCAAGTCATCTGTCCAAGTTTCGTCTTCTCCAGCAGCCATGGGACATCGGGCAGGTTTAGCACCATTCAACCCTGCCTCCTTTAGAAGATCAATAGCATACTTCCGTTGGGAAAGGACCATGGAGTTGGGCTTCCTAGAGATTTCAATGCCCATAAAGTATTTTGCGGAGCCCATATCCTTTGTGACCAAGTGTTGACGAAGGTGTTTCTTTGTCAAAGTTACCCCATCCTAGTCATGCCAATAAGAAGAATGTATGGTTCTGACTTCTACAAATAGGGGGAGATTGTTAGGTATTGTATCCACATTAACCCAGATTTGATGAAGTCACCCTTGAACTAAGATGAATTAAGTTGTATTTGATGCTTTGGTTGAGTTATGTGTTTGCAGGATTCTAATGCCAAGTGTAAACCAATGTCAGTCTACAATGGGTCACCGAACACAGGACCATACAATGTAATCCCTCACTGTGTGATCCAAGGTGTTGACTCATGTGTAGCCTCTCTATTGGGATACACTTCTTATTTAAGCACCAGGACTGATTGGAAAAGATTTGATGCTGGTTTCACCAAAGAAGAAGAGAATTCTATTTAGAGAATTTACTAAGTACTTTACTCGAGTAGATCAATTCCTACTCGAGTGAGTTGCTTAGTTAATACTCGAGTAAAAATCCCAATACTCGAGTAAGAAAGTTAGATCTCGAGTAGTCAATTTATAACTCTCGTGTAGCTAAGACAACTGCTCGAGTAAATTCCTTCTCTCTCAGGTTAACAGAATTTCTTCCCCAAATATTCTCTAAGTAAAATACTCGAGTAGCCATAAAGATACTCGAGTATTTTAAACCTTCTGTCTCGAGTTACAGAAATCTATGTCACATGTAATTACTATTTACTCAAGTAGCTAAGTCATGTACTCGAGTAGTTCATCTACTACTCAAGTAGCACAGAATTTATACTCGAGTAACCAGAATTTCTTCCCTCAGAATTTCTCTAAGTCAATTACTCGAGTAGCCAGTTCCATATACTCGAGTAGTTATTTTTCACTCGAGTAGTTCAGCTTTATTACTCGAGTAGCAAAGAATTCCATTCCAGAAGATATTCTAAGTCCATGAATCGTGTAGTTCCTCTATCTCTCGAGTAGTTCATCCTTTATTACTCGAGTAGTATTTCTTGTACTCGAGTAGTCTAACTCCACTGCCCGTGTAATTGCTTAAGCACTCGAGTAAGTCATTTTGGTAGTCGAGTAGCTGGTTATCATTTCCAATTTCTTCTTCAAGTATATACTCGAGTAGTTTTCTTCAGCTTACTCGAGTAGTTTTCTATAGTACTCAAGTAATTAACTTCAGCTCACTCGAGTAGTACTATAAAGTACTCGAGTAGTCATTTCTTCACTCGAGTATGTCTCTTCACTCTTTTTTTCAGAAAAATTTCGTTAAGTCCAGAATTGACAGATTTCTTAAAGAGCCGTGACATGATTGGTTCACGTGTACCTCATTAAGATTTAATCATGTCAGTTATCGCAAATCCTATATAAGGTCTTGTCAAACCGACAAACCCTAAGAATAATTTTTGCAGCCGGCTATCTTTCTAAAGTTCTCTAAATTTCACTCTCTCTAAGAAGCGAAAGCCGTCGCCGCCGATCTTCATCGTTTACATCCGGCTAGGGTTTTTATTTTCAGAGGATTCAGATCAAGAAGGCTTACAGATCGAGATCGCCGCTTAATTCCTAATTCTCTATCCGATCGTGTGAGGCTAAGGAAATCCAGATCTGTTTTTGCTGAAAATTTTCTTCATCTCTCTGATAAAGCTGCAAAGTCTAAAAGAAGAAGATCCAGGTCACTTGTTTGCAGATCTGATAAAGATTCACTTTTGTATTTTTACATTCGTTCTGTTTCATTCTTGTAGGATAATTTTCTACGAGTGTAGTAGTCTTTGTCTCCGAGATTGTAGGAAGTTTTACCTTCCGAGTGTAGATCCGTTTTGTGGATCGAGATTGTAGGAACTTTGTTCTGAGGCGTAGGATTGGTTTTTCAATCCGAGATAGTGGAGTAGCCAAGTCTAGTTTATTGCTAGATCGGTATGGGAAAGTGGATGTACCCAAGGTTGGGGAACCACTATAAATCTTACTTCGTCTGTGATTGATTGGTAGATAGTTATGTGCATAGTTCTTAAATTTTTATTCCGCTAAAGATGCACATCTCACCTATTCACCCCCCTCTCGGTGATTTAGGTAGGCAATTAAAAGATTTCAATTGGTATCAGAGTCATGTTGATCAATAAAAGGTTAACACCTTGATCAGATTTGATTAGTTGTCTTTTGAGATCTACCAAGCATGGACAAGGGTAAAGATTTTGCCAAGCTTCCTTTGTGCACCAAGAACAACTTTCCCATGTGGAAAGAGAGAATCAAATTTTTCATGGAAGCTATGGATCCGAGGATCTTCATGATAGTTGAAGAAGGTCCTTACATTCCCATGACAATCTCCACAATAGATCCAACTAAAAAGGTACCAAAGAAATTAATGGATCTAGACAAAGACGGGATATCACTTGTATCTTTAGATAAAAAGGCCAAGAACATAATAGCAAGTGCAGTAGATGACTCCATGCTGCAAAATCTGATCCACTGTCACTCTGCAAAGGAGATGTGGCAGTCTCTAGTTACCTTGATGGAAGGTACAGAAGAAGTGAGGCATGATAGAAGATCCCTTCTAAATCAAAAGTATGAAGCCTTCCGACAAGGAAACAAAGACACCATTGCTGACACATTTGAGAATTTCCTCAAGATAGTCAATGGCCTAAGGGTCTATGGCAGAGTCTTCACAAATGGGGAATTGAATGACAAGTTCTTGAGATCCCTAACTAAGGAATGGGATAATAAGGTCTGTGCCATCAGGGAGTTTGGAAAACTAGCCGAGAGAGACCCACAGAATCTCTTCGGGAAGCTTATGTCATATGAGCTTCAACTCAATACCATAAAGGCTGAAGAAGAGAAGAGCAGGTCTGCATTCAAAGAGAAGTCCGTTGCTTTAAAGACAGAAACCTCAAAGAAGTCAAAGGTTGTTCCTCCTGCTCCAGCACAAGAAGTGAGTGAAGAAGAAACCTCGGAGCCAAGTACCTTAGGCTCTGAGCTATCTGAAAGAGAGTTCTCACTACTCTCACATCAGTTCAAGAAATTATTGAACAAGAAGAAGCACTGAAAAGTCAAGGATGCCTCTTATAAAAGATCACGACGTGATGGTGATCGTCAAAGAAAAGGCTCAAGTAGCCTCGACAGGTATACTCCTAAACAGAACAAACACATTTCTACTAACATCATTTGCTACTGCTGTAATAAGCCAGGACACGTCATTGCTGACTACCCCCATAATAAGAAGGAGGGTGGAAGAAGAGAGAAAAAGAAGTCCTCATACAACAAGAAGAGGACAGAAAAGAGCCTAATAGCCAAAAAGGGCAAGACTCTTAGTGACTCCGACTCATCAGAGTCGAGTAAAGAAGAAGAAGCCTATTTTGGGCTCATGGCTCAGACAGATGACGAACAAGAGCCCCAGTTCACTGGGAAGGTAAACTCTCACACTCCTCTTTCAGAATCTGAAGCTTCTGAGCATGATCGTGAGGTCAACTCTTCTGACGATGAGTCTGAACTCATGGCCCAGTACAAGGAGTTGATCATGGCTTACGACAAATGTTGTCGAGTCGTTAAAACTCAGGCTAAAGAGATAAAGTCTCTAAAAGCTGAAGAGAGCATCTTGAGAGAAGAAGTCGCTAAGACTGACTCACTCAAAGAGAACTTCAATAATGCTATTGAAGAATACAACAAAGCTCTTGAGCACCTTGACCTAAAAGAGAAAATCATCAAAGAATTGGAAGAACAACTCACTGCTGAGAGGAAACTTGTTGAAAGTTTCTTGAAGCCTAAGATTATTCTTCCATTCGTTGCTGAATTCTCAGCGAAGGACAAGGGTGCTGGGCTAGGCCATGAAGAAGCTTCTAGCAAATCTTTTAGGATAAATAAGGCCCAACGGAAGAATAAGGCCGCCAAGAAGGCCTTGGCCAAATAGAAGGGGAAAGCCCCTCTAGATCAGACCTCTTTCAAAAAGGTCATATTTCCTTCAAATGAGTTTGATCTTGACTCATCCTACGGACACTTTGCTAGGCCTACCTTTATAGAGCCAAAGTCCCGTTATCATGGATGGACTCGCTCCAGAAACTTTGGTGAAAGTGTCTTTGAGGCACCTTATGAATAAGTGATTCTTCAGAGCTATGGCCCTTTCAATCATGGTCATAACTTCAAGAAAGCACCAAAGGCAAAGCTTGTTGTGGAAAAGCTAATAAAGGAGAAGAAATCATGTGATTGCCATCATCATGAAGCTTCTTCTTCTAAGAATGTTTCCCCTGCCAGACCACAACTTCAAAAGGTCAAGCAGGAGAACATAAGTCAAAGATACAACAGATTTGACGGTTGGTGCTGTGGGAAAATTGGTCACTTTGCCATCGATTGCTTGTTTAATCCCAAAAATACTGCAATCCCTCATGTTGGCAATATAAGAAAAACCACTCCTAATGCTAATATTCGTAGGGGGAGTTTTCTAACCCGAGACCAAAGACACAAACATATTTGGGTTCCTAAGGCAAACTGATTGTGATTGCAGGTATGTCAAAAGGCCACCAAAATGCCAATCTGATATTTGGACAGTGGATGCTCTCGGCATATGACCGAGATGTAAAAACCGAACAAAAACAAACCGAAATGGTTTTAACTGAAACTTTATTATCCGAAAAAGGTATCTATTACAAAGGTATGCCCTCCCTTATATAAAATGGAGGAGAGATGAGAGAATACAAATAAGAGATGTGGGACTAAAAATTTACAGGACTAAGCGGACTATACAAAACAAACCGCACAAGCCGCGCGGTTAGACAGAAGGGCTAACCGCACGGTTACCACCAGAGAGAAAGAAAGATTGCCAGGGTAAACCGCTAGACCGCCCGGTCTCCAAGCCGGCTGAGACAAACCGCCAGACCGCGCGGTCTTCAACCTGCCAAGACAGACCGCCAGACCGCCCGGTCACCAACTTCAACACTCCCCCTCAAGCTGGAGCATATATATCGATCATGCCCAGCTTGTCACAAACATGAAGAAACGAGGCGGAAACTGGCTTGGTGAAGATGTCAGCCAGCTCTTTATCAGAAGTGACAAAGGGAGTGCAAATTTGTTCCTTTAAGATCTCTTCACGAATGAAATTACAGTCGACCTCAATGTGCTTTGTTCTTTCATGGAAGACCAGATTTTTGGAGATGTATATGGCGGCCTTGTTATCACAGAACATAGGTAGAGGATGGTTGTAGACCTCTCCTAAATCTAGCATGAGAGCCCGCAGCCATTATAACTCACAAGTGGTCGACGCCATACTGCGATACTCAGCTTCTACACTGGACCTGGAGACAATAGACTGCTTCTTGCTCTTCCAGCTCACCAGATTTCCCCCAACAAAGGTGCAAAAACCTGAGGTTGAGTTGCGATCCCCTTTGTCATCAGCATAACTTGCATCTGAGTATGCTTCAATCCTCAGATGACCATTCTTCTGAAAAAATAATCCTTTCCCAGGCGCTGCTTTGACATACTCCAAGATCCGCAAGGCGGACTGTAGATGGCACTCCCTAGGTGCTTGCATGAATTGACTCACCTTGCCCACAGCATAGGAAATGTTGGGCCTGGTCACTGTGAGATATATGAGCTTACCAACCAGACGCCTGTACCGCGAACTATCTGAAAGAGGAGGCGAATCATCTGTCCAGGTTTTGTCTTCTCCAGTTGCCATGGGGCATCGGGCAGGTTTTGCTCCAGTCAATCCTGCCTCTTTTAAAAGATCAAGGGCATACTTATGCCGAGAGAGAACTAAGGAGTCGGGCTTCCGAGAGATTTTGATCCCCATAAAGTACTTTGGAGAGCCCATATCTTTCGTGATCAGATGTTGGCGAAGATGTCGCTTTGTCAGGGCTGCCCCTTCCTGGTCATCGCCAGTGAGAAGAATATCATCGACATACACAGCAAGAACAACCAGCCCTGAAGGAGTTTTGCGAATAAATAGAGAGTGATCAGCAGAGCTTCGCGCAAAACCAACGGCCGCCACGATGCCGCTGAACTTGTCAAACCAAGCTCGAGGGCTCTGCTTGAGGCCATAAATTGCCTTCTACAGCCGGCATACTCGTGTCTCCCCCGGAGCAACATACCCAGGAGGTTGCTCCATGTAAACGGCCTCATGAAGATCACCATAAAGGAAGGCATTCTTGACATCCAGCTGAGAAATCGGCCAATCCCTATTGACCGCCACAGAGACAAGGACTCGGATAGTGCTGAGACGAGCCACGGGGGAGAAGGTGTCAAAGTAATCAACCCCATAGGTCTGAGTTGTTGAAATTTGTGAAGTGGAAGTGGGTGACGGGACATGCCGGGCGGCCTGGGGCGGACAGCTTTGGCGGACTAGGCAGACTGGGAAGACTGGGCGGACTGTGATGTGCGGCCTGGTGGAAGGTCTAGTGGAAAGCCGGCTGTCTTCTGAGCGGCTTGTTGCATGGAGTCCGCGGACTATGCGGTCTGGTTTCTGCGGGTAGGGTGTTTGCTGATTGGTTTTGCCAAGGAGCGGCCTGAGCGGATGGAGGCTTGCGGACTGGTGCATTGCTCAGTGGCCGCGGGTGCAAGCTTGTGCTGACAGGCGGGTTGGCTCATGTTTGCGGGAAGCTTGCGGACTGGCATGTCCGCGGTTTGGGCTGTTGCGGACTGAGCTTAGAGCTTGGCTGAGGACTTGTCGAGCTCTGGTGGCACAGCAGGTGCTTTGCTGTGGAGATCGTTTTGGCGGACTGGTTTTGGAGTCCGGGAAGTGGCTGCTGCATTGGACAGGAGTGCGAGGAGCTTGCGGACTGATGGCGGTCTGTGCTAGGGTGTTTGCTAGACGGGAGTTTGTGTCCGTCATGCTCGCATTGGTCTTTGATGGTTTTGGACTTGGTCACACTTTGTGCCAAGACCATGGTGTCCGCGGCATCCGCCACGTCCGCTGTGACCGGGCGGACTGTTGCTGTCTGCCTTTGGTCGTGGACTTGTGGCGGATTGAGGTGTGAGTCTTACGGAGTGCCTCGGGTTGGTGCAGACAGCGATTGAAGGGGGATTGCTATCCTGCAGTGGTCGGAAGCTTGCGGGCTGATGCCTTGTCCGCATAGCTTGGGCGGACTGGAGAGGGTTCGTCAATGGTTGCCTTGCTCCTGGCTGTTTTCCTCCGTATCCGGCTAAGTCCTTGCGTACTCGGCGGACGGTGTTTTTGCTATCGCGCGTGCTGGGGCGGTGTCGCTATCTCTTGGGCGATGACCACACTCCTCACCTTGCCTATAAATAAGACCCCCTGGCAGATCTACAGTAACCTAAGTAACTTGAGTGAATAGTAAGTTGGGTTGAGCGAAGTGCTGCGGTCTATGTTTGTCAGTCCGCGCGGATTGTTTCAGTGCTGATGTTTGCTGTGTGCAGGTCGCGCGGGTAGCTTCAAGGAGCTAGGAGTTTGGCTGTGACTTAGGTCAAGTACTTGGAAGTGTGCGGTCTCTGCGGACTCAGCAGGAGGTCGCTCTACGGTTTGTCAGTTCTGTTTCATCTTTGCCAGCTTCAATAACCTGTCCGCCGGCTTCAGGAGGGTAGGGGTGTTCCTCAGTTCAGGTTCAGCAGGAGGCGAATAATGGTGTGTCCGCGCGGCCTCGCGGCTTCGGCGGACTCCGTGGCTATTCGGCGGATTACAGCTTAGCGTGGGCAATCTCAGCGGACTTGGCGACCTCGGCGACTTCGCGGTCTCGGCGGACTCCGGTGCTGTCCGCCCGGCTTGTTTTGGTGCTTTCTGTTTACAGCTGTTATACTAGCGAAATCATGTCTCGCTATGTATGCCTCGTATTGTAAAGAAGTGAATGTATAAAAGACCTGCTTGTGCTTCCATTGTTTGTTGGGATTAACCTTTGTTCCTTGGTTTCCGCTGGTTCAACGTGAGAACTGGGTAGTTCCGAAGATATTAATTTGGCGTTTGAGCTATCTTGCTGACCACATTGAGAAAATTTAACATGGTATCAGAGGGAGGTTTCTGAGGTTCAGTTGCGTGAGCGGAAGTCATCCAGTGTTGTTACTCCGTGATTGAGTGGTGATCAACCTGTGTTGTTGCTCGGAGCTGCTGAAAGGTTGCCAACAGGTGTTGCAATGGAAGGGAGTTTTGCAAGGGGTCTTGGCATTGAACTCTTAACGCCGACTAACTTCAAGAAGTGGAAGTCGTGCATGAAAAGTTATCTTCTTGGCGAGGAGCTTTGGGAAGTCATCGGTGGTGACGACAGGCAGGAAGTCACTGCTGCTTTCGGTACTGCTGAGCAGTTTAGGCTCTGGAGAAGAACAAATTCTAAGGCGGAGTTCATTCTGAAGAGAGCTGTGTCTCCGGAACTGTTTGATCACATCGTTGGGTGTGAGTTGGCTGCTGATATTTGGACAAACATTGATGAGTTGTTCAATAGGAAGAATGTGGCGCGGCTTCAGTTCCTGGGGAATGAGTTGGCCAGGGCAACTCAGGGAGACCTTTCCATCTCCAAGTACTTCTTAAAGATGAAGAGCTTATGTGCTGAGCTATCGGCACTGGATCCTGATGAGCCTATCTCTGAGGCTAAGATGAAAAGGCACATTATCCGCGGCTTGCGGAAGGAGTATGTGGCCTTTGTGACATCTGTTCAAGGGTGGGCTACTCAGCCGTCTTTGCTGGAGCTGGAGAATCTTCTTGCATCACAGGAGAGCTTGGCAAGGGAGATGGCTGGAGTGAACCTGAATTGGGAAGGCAGTGAAGCTCTCTTCTCAGGAAAGAAGAAAGGATGGGAAGGGAAGAAGAAGAAGAAGGTGCAGGCCGCTGTTGAGAAGGAGACTTCAACTTCATATCCGTCGGAGAGGAGAAATGCTCCTAAGGACTGGAAGAAGAATCTGAAGTGCTACCCGTGTCATCAGCGAGGGCACTTCAAGCGGGACTGCAAGGTCAAACTGTAGCCTGGGCATGCTGCGGGAAAGGAGGAAGCTTGCTCGAGAAGTGAAGAAGCAGGATAGGGCGGAGCTTTTATGACGGGCACTTGTGTCCGGGCCTTGTCTGCTGAGGACTTCAACAGCGAGTGGATCGTGGACTCCGGGTGTGGTCATCACCTCACCGGAGACAAATCGAAGTTCACCTCCATGCAGGCTTACTCAGGTAATGAAGCTATTATCACTGCTGATAATACTGTTTATGCAGTAGAGAAAGAGGGGGTCGTGTCTTTGGGTAGTGATCAGGGGCCACTCACGTTAAGGAGTGTGTATCACGTGCCGGGCATGAAGAAGAACCTCTTCTCGGTGACCAATGCGGTGGATGCTGGGTATCACGTTCTGTTTGGGACAACAGACGTGAGGTTCCTTCGCAACGTATCAGCGGTGAAGGCTGATGTTGCTCATGTTGGGAGGAGGGTGAAGAACTTGTTTGTTCTTTCCACCAATGCTTATGTTGATAAGATCAGGGCCAATGATAGCGCTGCTATCTGGCATGAGATGCTGGGGCATGTTGGCATGGACAAGCTGAAGGCGATGGCTAGTAGAAGTCTGGTAAGGGGGTTTCCGATGTTATCCTCCTTTGGTGATGGGCATGTTTGTGCGGGCTGTCAATACGGTAAGGCACATCGCCTTCCGTTTGATAAATCACAAACAAGGATCAAGAAACTATTGGAGTGCATTCATGGCGACCTGATGGGACCGACGGTTACTGTCAGCCTTGGTGGAAGCAGATATATGCTTGTCTTGGTTGATGACTACTCAAGGTATACTTGGGTATACTTCTTAAAGGAGAAGTCGGAAGCCTTCCGTTTGTTTGTGGAGTTTAAGGAGTTGGTAGAAGGTCAGCTTGGCTTGCAGATTAAGAAGCTTAGAACTGATAACGGGGGTGAGTTTGTCTCCTCCGAGTTTTCTAACTTCTACAGGAAGCACGGGATCCAACGAGACCTTACTTGTGCTCACACTCCACAACAAAATGGGGTAGCGGAGCGGAAGATCCGTCATCTGACGGAGACCTGCAAATGCTGGCTTCATACGAAAGATATCCCAAGGTCCTTTTGGGCGGAGGGGATGTCTTGTGCTGCTTATGTTATCAACCGAATGCCACTCAGCCCTATCAACATGAAGACTCCTATTGAGCTGTTGCTGAAGGAGAAGCCGAGTGTGGGACACCTTAGGGTGTTCGGTTCAACTTGCTACGTGCATGTCCCGGATGCTTCATGGACAAAGCTGGATGCGAAGGCAAGGAAACTTGTCTTTGTTGGCTACGATGAGCGGAAGAAGGGATGGAAATGCATGGACCCTGTGACGAAGAAGTTCATGGTGTCAAGATACGTTGTCTTTGACGAGCTGACGTCATATGGAGGTGGCTCGGTGGAGCTAACCGGAAGTAGCAAGGTTGATGAAGCACCGGTGGTGGCTGCTGAAGGCTTGGAAGAGGAGCTTGCTGTTTCACCAACAGCTCCTGTTGCTTCTAACTCCGAGGCTGAGCCTTCTGGCTGAGGAAGCAGGGGGAGCACTGCTCAATGCTTGCCCCATGTAGGAGTGGATCCCGAAGAAGCAACGGAAGCCATGAGCAAGGAGCCGATTCTTCGGAGATCGAAGAGGGTGGTTAAGCCACCGGCTCGGTACTGTGATGGGAATGCAGTGAGCTTTGTCTCCTGCTTCTTTGCAGGTCCTCTGGATGAGCGAGAGCCTGCAAGCTTCAACGAGGCCACTGGAGTGAAGGAGTGGGAAGGTGCCATGAATGAAGAGATTGATGCTCTGAAGAAGAATGAAACCTGGGATCTTGTGCCCAAGGTTGATGACTTTACTCCGGTTACTTGCAAGTGGGTGTATAAGTTGAAGAAGAAGGCTGATGGGAGCATTGATAGGTTCAAGGCTCGCCTGGTCGCTAGAGGATTCTCACAGCAGTATGGAGAAGACTATGAGGAGACATTCAGTCCAGTTGCGAAGATGACTTCTATAAGAGTGGTGATCTCCTTGGCTGCTAGTAAGGGATGGAGGTTGTGGCAACTTGATATGAAGAATGCCTTTCTTTACGGAGAGATTGACAAGGACATATTCATGGATCAGCCGCTTGGTTTTGTCTCTGAAAAGCATCCGGACTATGTCTGCAAACTCAGGAGGCTCTCTATGGGTTGAAGCAAGCTCCTAGACCGTGGTATGGGAAGATTGCAGAGTACTTGCAATTCTGTGGATACCTTGCTTCAAACTCGGATTCAAGCTTGTTCGTCAAGAAGAAGGGAGAGCTATGAGTCTTGGTCCTGCTGTATGTGGATGACATGATCATCACAGGGAACTCGGAGGGAGAAGTAGCAAGGCTCAGGGCAGAGCTTGCTATACGCTTCGAGATGAAGGACTTGGGAGAGTTGCATCACTTTCTCGGTCTGGAAGTGGACAGGAAGGAGTGCGGGGTTCTCATTAGCCAAAAAGGGTATGCTGATCGCATTGTGAAGCGGTTCGGCATGGGCGAAGGGAAGAAGTTCTCTACTCCATTGGAATCTGGGCTGAAGCTTCGACGAGATGAGGGAAGGGTTCTTCTTGATCCCTTGGTGTTCAGGGCTCTTATTGGGAGCTTGATTTACCTGACGATTACAAGGCCGGATATTGCTTATGCTGTTGGCCGAGTAAGTCGGTATATGGCTGAACCAAGTCAATCTCATCTAGTGGCGGCGAAGGGAATTCTAAAGTATGTCAAGGCTTCTTCTGATATGGGACTCCTCTATAGAAGGGACGCAGAGTTTGCGTTGCTCGGGTACACGGATGCTGACTATGGCGGTGATTCGGATGATCGCAGGTCTACTTCAGGTTATGTGTTCACTTGCGGTTCAGCTAGCATCTCGTGGTGTAGCAAGAAGCAGGACTCGGTGTCGGTTTCAACCACGGAGGCGGAGTATAAAGCTTCGGCCTTGGCTGCTCGGGAAGCCGTTTGGTTGAGGAGGCTTATAGAGGATGTTCATGAAGAAGTGCAAGGGCCTACTTTACTCCGGGGTGACAATGAGAGTGCTCTCAAACTGGTTAACAATCCAGTGTGTCACGCCAGGACCAAGCATATAGAGATTGATCACCACTTCATCAGGGAGAAGGTGTTGGAGGGGTCTCTGCTGGTCGGGCATGTTCGGAGTGAAGATAATCTTGCTGACATCTTCACGAAGCCACTGTCGAAGGGGCCTTTTGAATGCTTGCGCAGCTTGCTGGGCTTGGTCACCACTTCCCACTTTAAGGGGGAGTGTTGAAATTTGTGAAGTGGAAGTGGGTGACGGGACAGGCCGGGCGGCCTGGGGCGGACAGCTTTGGCGGACTGGGCGGACTGTGATGTGCGGCCTGGTGGAAGGTCTAGTGGAAAGCCGGCTATCTTCTGAGCGGCTTGTTGCATGGAGTCCGCGGACTATGCGGCCTGGTTTCTGCGGGTAGGGTGTTTGCTGATTGGCTTTGCCAAGGAGCGGCCTGAGCGGATGGAAGCTTGCGGACTGGTGCATTGCTCAGTGGCTGCGGGTGCAAGCTTGTGTTGACAGGCGGGTTGGCTCATGTTCGCGGGAAGCTTGCGGACTGGCGTGTCCGCGGTTTGGGCTGTTGCGGACTGAGCTTAGAGCTTGGTTGAGGCCTTGTCGAGCTCTGGTGGCACAGCAGGTGCTTTGCTGTGGAGATCGTTTTGGCGGACTGATTTTGGAGTCCGGGAAGTGGCCGCTGCGTTGGACAGGAGTGCGAGGAGCTCGCGGACTGATGTCGGTCTGTGCTAGGGTGTTTAGCGGACGGGAGTTTGTGTCCGCCATGCTCGCATTGGTCTTTGATGGTTTTGGACTTGGTCACACTTTGTGCCAAGACCATGGTGTCCGCAGTATCCGCCACGTCCGCTGTGACCGGGCGGACTGTTGTTGTCTGCCTTTGGTCGTGGACTTGTGGCGGATTGAGGTGTGAGTCTTGCGGACTGCCTCGGGTTGGTGCGGATAGCCATTGAAGGGGGATTGCTGTCCTGCAGTGGTCGGAAGCTTGCGGGCTGATGCCTTGTACGCATAGCTTGGGCGGACTGGAGAGGGTTCGTCAATGGTTGCCTTGCTCTTGGCGGTTTTCCTTGGTATCCGGCTAAGTCCTTACGGACTCGGCGGACGGTGTTTTTGCTATCGCGCGGGCTGGGGCGGTGTCGCTATCTCTTGGGCGGTGACCACACTCCTCACCTTGCCTATAAATAGGACCCCCCTGGCAGATCTACAGTAACCTAAGTAACTTGAGTGAATAGTAAGTTGGGTTGAGCGAAGTGCTGCGGTCTCTGTTTGTCAGTCCGCGCGGATTGTTTCAGTGCTGACGTTTGCTGTGTGCAGGTCGCGCGGGTAGCTTCAAGGAGCCAGGAGTTTGGCTGTGACTTCGGTCAAGTACTTGGAAGTGTGCGGTCTCTGCGGACTCAGCAGGAGGTCTCTCTACAGCTTGTCAGTTCTGTTTTGTTGGAGCTACCATTGTGATCTGGAAGTGATCAAACATGTAATCTCACTGCCAACGCGATATGAGCCTGCAGGGTCGCACATAAGAGATGTGGAGAAGTTGGATAATTGACTGTGTTGGTAAAGGTTACCAATCACCGACCTGAATGGGGTCATGTGCAAAGTGTTTCCTTAAAGGATCGTCGAGTTGGGCAAATGTTGCCCTGGAGAGCTGGTTTGAATAGTCGACCGAAGGTCGACTAGAATCGTAGAGAATGGGTCTCTGATTCTCGCCGATCGACGAGAGTCGTCGAGAATGGTTCTCTGATTCTCGCCGATCGACGAGAATCGTTACTCTGATTCTCGACGATCGACGATTTCGACGAGTGTCGTCGAGCGCGGCTCGACGATCGACGAGTATCATCGTGTATCGTCGAGCGCGGCTCGACGATCGGCGAGAATCATCGAGTATTGTACTCTGATTCTCGCCGATCCTAGGTGATACTCGTCGACTGCTTCTCGCCGAACCTACTCAGTGATTCTCGTCGATTGTCGCCGATTCTCACCGTCTGATACTCGCCGATTCTGGAACCCCATTTCTGGGTGGTCTGCGGATAGCGAAGTTTTTAAGTCTTTTATGCTTTTGGTATAAAAGGGATACTTAGGGTTTTACCGAGACTTAAGCTTTTGGCTGCTGTGCGAATCGAACCCGACGGAAACCGTTCCGCGATCGTTCCGCCGATCCCGAATCCCGCCGCCGACGAAAGGGTTCCGCCGCCGCCGTGTTCGCTCCACTGACCTCCTCTTTTCCGGCGACCGTCGCTGGTGCTGCTCTTCCTGGCGCGGACCTAGCAGTCCGTGGAATAACAGAGGTGCGGTCTTCTCCTTCCCGATAATCCGTGCGACGGATAGATCGGCATTCTCCCGCTCGTGTGGACTTCTGTAGAAGCGTGGACATTATTCTACGTAGAACTCGCCACTAGCACGCAGAAGAAATTTGGAGCATCACCGTTGAGTTGTGACTCAACGCCACCGAGGTAATTTTTGCCTAGTTTTTGCTAACTTCTTGATTCAACGTTCATGGCCCGATCCACATCTCTTTGGGTTTTTCTTGATGTTTTTCTTTTCCGCTGCGTGCACAAGTGTTGTGCCATCCTCATAGAGAAACCCAACAGTGGTATCAGAGGCCAGGTTCGGCCATGATCGTTGTTTTGGAAGTTTGTTATTACAGTGCGTGTAAACCTAGGGATTTAGAAGTGTTCTAAATGTCTAGATTTAGTCTTGGTACCCTGCCAAGAACGTCTGGAATTGCGTGAGAATTTCTAAGTGTTAGAAATTGTTGTCTCCTTAGCAGTAACCATCCCTCGATTTTGTTTTGGATTTTGAATCCAACAAAGAGAGATGAGCTTGTCTACTGCTTTAAGTTGAGTTGTCTTTGCCTTTGTCCAATGCATTTAAATCTGAGGATTTGGAAGTTTCCGGATGTTCAGATTTATCCCTTCCTTCTATCAATTGTTGATGGTGTTAGGATATGCACATAAGAGATGCATGTGGTTTAGAATTGTTTTTCTTTGGATGTGCACATTGATCAAATGTTGATCATGGTTAATTGTTAACCTATAATTGAAAATCCCTTCATCTAATATTAAGTGTTCGGATGCCTTCCGATGGATGACACTCTTCCTGCCTCGATCGATGAAGTGTGGGCTTGCCAAAGCAAGGTGCATTCATCTATCTTGGTAAGGGTGCGAGCGGATAATTGTGATATCCCACTGTCGACATCGGGTCATACTTAACTAGGTGACCTCAAAGGTTGAGTGCCTAGAGGCATAGGGTTGACATGCACCATATGATGGATGCGAATAAGGAGTTATTCACCAACCATACAAGAATTGCATGAGGATGCAATTGGCAAGCGTTGCCTACCTAAATAACCGCATCGTGAGAGAAACGCCAAAGCGGACTCATAGTGTTGGTGAAATACGGATCTTGTCCACTAAGATTAGCTTGCATGAACTCTCCGAATTGTTAGTGAGGGCTATCATTTCGAATAAAATAGTGGGAGTATTTTAATTGAAGTCCAAATTAAAATAAATTGTATTTGAAATTTTGGTACTGATTTTATTCTGCATAAATTCTTGTAGAATTCCATGGCAAGTGTTTCACACTCCACATTGTCTCTGAGAGCCATCCTTGAGAAGGATAAGCTCAGTGAGACTAATTATATGGACTGGTATAGGAATCTGAGAATTGTTCTCAGGCAAGAGCGAAAGCTCTATGTCTTGGAAGAAGAAGCCCCCGAGGTGCCGACCGGGAACTCTTCCCGTGTTGAGAAAGATACTTATAAGAAGTATACTGACGATGCTTTAGATGTCGAATGCCTTATGCTTGCCACTATGAACTCTGAGCTTCAGAAGCAACATGAGAACATGGGGTGCAAGGAGATTGACGAGCATCTCAAGAAAATGTTTTAAGGGCAGGCTCGTCAAGAGATGTTCGACATCACCAAAGCGTTGTTTCAGTGCAAGATGGGAGTTCGAGACTCAGTAGGGACTCACGTACTCAAGATGATTGGGTATATAGAGAACCTTGAAAGGCTGGGTTTTCCTCTTGGTCAAGAGTTGGCCACGGATCTGATCCTGCAATCGTTGCTGGACAGTTATGAGCAGTTTGTTTTGAACTACAACATGAATGAAATAGACAAGACACTGCCCGAACTCCTAGGCATGTTGAGAACTGCCGAAATCAACATGAAGAAGGCCAAGCCTGCCAGCCCCATACTGATGGTGCATAAGGGCAAGGGCAAGGCCAAGGGTTCTAAGAAGACGAAGGTAGGACCTAAGTCATTTCGTGAGCCCAAGTCTTCAGCACTGATGAAAAAGAAAAGCACGGTGAAGGAAGGGAAATGCCACCACTGTGGCAAGGCTGGTCATTGGAGGAGGAAATGTCCTTCGTACATTGAGGGTCTGCAGAAATTGAGGGGAGGTATGACTTCCGCTTCAAATATTTACGTTATAGAGATAAACCTTTCTGCTCCTTCATCTTGGGTATTGGATACCGGATGTGGTTCTCACATTTGTACAAATGTGCAGGAACTGGGAAGGAGAAGATTGCTGAGTAAAGGGGAGGTGGACCTCCGCGTCGGCAATAGAGCAAGAGTTGCTGCTGTAGCCATAGGGGTTTATCGTCTTTCTTTGCCCAGTGGGCTTGTAATAGAACTTGATAATTGTTATTTTGTTCCGGCCATAACTAGAAACATTATATCTATTTCATGTTTGGACATGATTGGATTTTCTTTTATAATTAAGAACAATTATTGTTCTATATTTAAGAATGATGTTTGTTATGCTGTAGCCCAATTGTTTAATGGTCTTTATGTTTTGAACTTGGACCATCTGATCTGTAATGTAGAAAATAATAAAAGACTAAGAACAAATGACTCGAACCCTACTTTTCTCTGGCATTGTCGTTTGGGCCACATCAACGAGAAGCGCATATCCAAGCTCCATAGAGATGGACTTTTGGACTCATTTGATTATGAATCATTTGAGCGATGCGAGTCTTGTTTGTTAGGCAAGATGACTAAAGCTCCTTTCACTGGTTATACTGAGAGGGCTGAGGATCTCTTGGGTTTTGTACATAGTGATGTATGCGGACCCATGAGTTCCATGGCTAGAGGTGGGTATTTCTACTTTGTTACATTTACTGATGATTTCAGTAGATACGGATATGTGTATCTTATGAAGTGCAAATCCGAGACCTTTGAAAAGTTCAAAGAGTTCAAGAATGAAGTAGAAAACCAGTTGGGTAAAAGGGTTAAAGCACTCCGATCTGATCGAGGTGGCGAATACCTGAGTCATGAGTTCCGTGATCATCTGAAAGAGTGTGGTATTGTATCACAGCTCACTCCACCTAGAACACCATAACATAATGGTGTGTCTGAGAGGAGAAATCGTACTCTGTTAGACATGGTACGTTCGATGATGAGTCATGCAGACTTGCCTGTTTCCTTTTGGGGTTTTGCTTTAGAGACTGCTGCAATGACATTGAATCGCGCTCCAACGAGAACGGTTCTGAAGACACCATATGAGATATGGACTGGGAAGCGTCCTAGTATGTCGTTCATTAAAATTTGGGGCTGTGAGGCATACGTGAGACGTCAAATGCCTTACAAGCTGGAACCCAAATCGGATAAATGTTATCTGGTGGGATATCCTAAGGAAACGAAAGGGTATTACTTTTACCTACCGTCTGAGGGCAAAGTGTTTGTCGCAAGGACTGGTGTCTTCTTGGAGAAAGAGTTCTTATCAAGAAAGACTGAAAAGGTAGAGCTTGAAGAAGTTCAAGAACCACATGTAGTGAATGAACCGAAATTGGATTCTGAGACAGGACTACAAGATGTTGTAGCTAGAGAACCTGCTCAGGGAACACAAGTCCTACGTAGATCTGGTAGACCGAGGTTTGAGCCTGAGAGATATGGATTTCTCATGTCTCAAATAGGTAATGTGTTGCTTATGGATCATGATGATGAACCAGCAACCTACCAAGAGACTATGAATGGACCGGACTCCGACAAATGGCTTGAGGCTATGAAATCCGAAATGGACTCCATGTATGCAAACCAAGTTTGGAACTTGGTGGAACCACCTGAAGGGGTACGACCCATAGGGTGCAAATGGGTCTTCAAGAAGAAGACCGACATGGATGGGAATGTACAGACATTCAAAGGGCGACTGGTGGCTAAGAGTTTCAAGCAAATTCATGGTATTGAATATGATGAGACCTTTTCCCCTGTTGCTATGGTGAAGTCCATTAGGATATTGCTTGTTATTGCTGCGTATTATGACTACGAGATCTGGCAGATGGATGTCAAAACGGGTTTCCTTAATGGAAACCTCCTTGAGGAAGTGTATATGACACAACCCGAGGGTTTTGTATCCCCAGATGAAGCCACTAAAATATGCAAGCTGAATAAGTCCATTTATGGACTGAAACAGGCCTCTCGAAGTTGGAATCTTCATTTTGATGAGAAAATCAAAGAGTTTGGTTTCATCAAGAATGAAGATGAGCCTTGTGTTTACAAGCGAATCAGTGGGAGCATTGTTGTCTTCCTGATATTGTATGTACATGACATACTGTTGATTGGGAATGACATTCCTACCCTAAAAGTTGTTAAGAACAACCTATGGAACTGCTTTTCAATGAAGGATTTGGGTGAAGCGACTTATATACTCGGTATTAAGATCTATAGAGATAGATCGAAGAAGTTGCTGGGTTTGACCCAGAGTACGTACATCGAAAAGGTGTTGAAGCGGTTCAACATGCTTGAGTCCAAGAAAGGATTTTTGCCCATGTCTCATGGTGTGAATCTCTCTAAGGACCAGTGTCCAAAATCTTGTGAAGATAAGGACCGCATGAAGTTGATTCCATATGCTTCGGCAATTGGATCAATCATGTACGCGATGTTATGTACTCGGCCCGATGTCTCCTTTGCTTTGAGCATGACTAGCAGGTATCATTCAGACCCCGGTGAGTGTCACTGGATTGCAGTAAAGAATATCCTGAAGTACTTGAGAAGGACTAAGGATGTGTTCTTGGTGTATGGTGGAGAGGAAGAGCTCATTGTAAGTGGTTACACAGATGCTAGCTTCCAAACTGACAGAGACGACTCCAAGTCTCAGTCAGGTTTTGTGTTTTGCCTGAATGGAGGAGCTGTGAGCTGGAAGAGTTCCAAGCAAGAGACAGTTGCTGATTCTACAACAGAGGCCGAGTATATCGCAGCAGCTAATGCGACGAAGGAGGCTGTATGGATTAGGAAATTCATCGGCGAGCTTGATGTAGTTCCTAGCATTGTTGGTCCCGTAGTTCTCTACTGTGATAACAATGGTGCAATTGCACAATCTAAGGAACCTAGATCTCATCAGCGCTCCAAGCACATACTTCGGCGGTTTCATCTTATTCGTGAGATTGTCGAACGAGGAGATGTAAACATTTGCAGAGTGCCGACTGAGGAGAACATTGCGGATCCACTGACAAAGCCTCTCGCGCAGAGAAAGCATGATGGTCATACTAGATCGATGGGTATACGATACCTAAATGATCAACTCTAGCGAGAATCTTGTGGGTTGCATGTAATCTTGTATTTTGTTGGCTGTTTGTTCGTATGATGAACTGTGTACCTAAGTCTTTCTTTTACAATTAATGGCAAGTTCTTTTATTATGTCTTTTTCTATATGATAGTTAAATGCTAACAAAATAGATACCCTTAGAATGTTCGCTTCCATGGGACATCAAGTACGTGACTTGAATGTGAGAGCCCATGATTTATTTGAAGCTTCATTCTTAAAGGTCCCTGATCGAGTATCATCATAGAAGCTAAGGGTGATGATGGTATATGGAGACTAGCACGTGTGTTGACTGATGACCGGTTCTCACAGGTCATGATATTGTGATATCAAGTCATCACGTGGGTACTTGTTAGTGAACAAGTTGTACTGGACAGACCCAACCTGAGACTACTCTGTGGATTGTCATCCAATCGTGTCACGAGTAGGTCTCAATTGACAATGGTGTTGTGATCCTTTGACCTGAAGTCACAGCATTCATTAAGTGAGGAAGAGCGTGCTTTGATGCCATCTAAAGTCTTCCTTGAGAAAGGTTGATGATAAGGGTGGTTGTTGGGCATGTTACGAATCATTTGGGTGTTTGTGTGTGAGCAGATATGGGATTTGTCCTCCTGTATGACAGGAGTTGCATCCATGGGCCCCTTGATGGAACTAGACTGAGAAATGCATGGCCATGCTTGGTTGAGTCAATATGTTATATTGGACTCACCATTCTCTGGAAGTCCGTCCTGGATCAAGAAACTTGGATTGAGCTATTACGAGGGTGACAAGGTCCATGTCTCTAGTTCTTTCCGGATGTAAGGGACAAAGGGACAAAAACAACGCTGATATATTGGTCATAAAGGCTTATGAGTTATGAACTCTTATTGCTTGGGGAGCAATGATGCATTGCTAGATGCCGCTCATTGTTTGTGAGGTTTTTGCTTTGATACTTTCGAGATCAAGTGGGAGTCTATTGGAGTTACCATTGTGATCTGGAAGTGATCAAACATGTAATCTCACTGCCAACGCGATATGAGCCTGCAGGGTCGCACATAAGAGATGTGGAGAAGTTGGATAATTGACTGTGTTGGTAAAGGTTACCAATCACCGACCTGAATGGGGTCCTGGGCAAAGTGTTGCCTTAAATGATCGTCGAGTTGGGCAAATGTTGCCCTGGAGTGCTGGTTTGAATAGTCGACCGAAGGTCGACTAGAATCGTAGAGAATGGGTCTCTGATTCTCGCCGATCGACGAGAGTCGTCGAGAATGGTTCTCTGATTCTCGCCGATCGACGAGAATCGTTACTCTGATTTTCGATGATCGACGATTTCGACGAGTGTCGTCGAGCGCGGCTCGACGATCGACGAGTATCATCGTGTATCGTCGAGCGCGGCTCGACGATCGGCGAGAATCGTCGAGTATTGTACTCTGATTCTCGCCGATCCTAGGTGATACTCGTCGACTGCTTCTCGCCGAACCTGTTCAGTGATTCTCGTCGATTGTCGCCGATTCTCACCGTCTGATACTCGCCGATTCTGGAACCCCATTTCTGGGTGGTCTGCGGATAGCGAAGTTTCTAAGTCTTTTATGCTTTTGGTATAAAAGGGATACTTAGGGTTTTATCGGGACTTAAGCTTTTGGCTGCTGTGCGAATCGAACCCGACGGAAACCGTTCCGCGATCGTTCCACCGATCCCGAATCCCGCCGCCGACGGAAGGGTTCTGCCGCCGCCGTGTTCGCTCCGCTAACCTCCTCTTCTCCGGCGACCGTCGCTGGTGCTGCTCTTCCTGGCGCGGACTTAGCAGTCCGTGGAATAGCAGAGGTGCGGTCTTCTCCTTCCCGATAATCCGTGTGACGGATAGATCGGCGTTCTCCCGCTCGTGTGGACTTCTGTAGAAGCGTGGACATTATTCTACGTAGAACTCGCCACTAGCACGCAGAAGAAATTTGGAGCATCACCGTTGAGTTGTGACTCAACGCCACCGAGATAATTTTTGCCTAGTTTTTGCTAACTTCTTGATTCAACGTTCATGGCCCGATCCACATCTCTTTGGGTTTTTCTTGATGTTTTTCTTTTCCGCTGCGTGCACAAGTGTTGTGCCATCCTCATAGAGAAACCCAACATGTTTCATCTTTGCCAGCTTCAATAACCTGTCCGCCGGCTTCAGGCGGGTAGGGGTGTTCCTCAGTTTAGGTTCAGTAGGAGGCGAATAACGGTGTGTCCGCGCGGCCTCGCGGCTTCGGCGGACTCCGTGGCTATTCGGCGGATTGCAGCTTAGCGTGGGCGATCTCAGCGGACTCGGCGACCTCGGCGACTTCGCGGTCTCGGCGGACTCCGGTGCTGTCCGCCCGGCTTGTTTTGGTGCTTTCTATTTACAGCTGTTATACTAGCGAAATCATGTCTCGCTATGCATGCCTCGTATTGTAAAGAAGTGAATGTATAAAAGACCTGCTTGTGCTTCCATTGTTTGTTGGGATTAACCTTTGTTCCTTGGTTTCCTCTGGTTCAACGTGAGAACTGGGTAGTTCCAAAGATATTAATTTGCCCTTTGGGCTATCTTGCTGACCACGCTGAGAAAATTTAACATGAGTAAAGCTCTTAGCAATAAGGCGAGCCTTATACCGATCCACAGTGCCGTCTGGGTCAAATTTGACCACAAAGACCCAGCGACAGCCAACAACATCAGTACCGAAGGGAGGAGGAACAAGAGTCCATGTACCCCGCTCCATGAGGGTCGCCATTTCCTCATCCATGGCCAGCTTGCAGTGGGGAATAGCAAGGGCCTCCTGATAGGAATGAGGCGTGGCAGTGGCAGAGATAGCCAGCGCAAAGGCCCTACGAGAAGGGGTAAGACGATCATATGAAACAACAACAGCAAGGGGGTGTAGGGTACATGTCCGCACCCCTTTGCGAAGAGCCATAAGGAGATTCAGGTCGGAGGCCCCCTCGGTATCCAGAGCGTCCGTGGCAGAGAGAGCTGGCCCGGGAGAAGAGAGCGACGACGGCGGAGAGGATGGAGACGGAGGTGGAGAAGTGGGAGAGAGAGGTGGAGCGAGAGGAGGGGACGAAGATGGCGGAGGGGTGGATATCTCGGTAGGAGATGAGGGAACGAATGGAATAGCAGGAGAATCAGAAGCTGGGGGAAGAGGAGAGGAAGCGGGGAAAAGAGAGGAGGATTCAGCCGAGAAGTAGGAGGCATTCTCGAAGAAGGTAACGTCAGCAGAGACGAACTGCTGACGAATAACAGGGTTAAAGCAACAATAGCCTTTCTGAGTGGTGGAGTACCCCAGAAAGACACATTTGGTGGAGCGAGGGGATAGCTTGTCACGGGTGGCAGATGGGGTATGCAAAAATGCAGTGCATCCAAAGATTCGGAGAGGGAGAGGAAAAGGCTCCTGGCCCGGATACAGAATGGAGAATGGTGTTTTCCCGTGGAGAATGGTGGATGGAATGCGATTGATGAGGTAGCAGGCAAGGAGAACAGCATAGCCCCAATAAGAGCGAGGGACATGCATCTGGGTCATCAATGTGCAAGCCACATCGAGGAGGTGATGGTTTTTGCGTTCCGCCACCCCATTTTGTTGGGAGGTGTAAACACAGCTAGTCTGATGAATAATGTCATGTTGCACACAAAAAGATGTAAAAGCTTGACTCAGATACTCTTTAGCATTGTCGGAGCGAAAGGTTTTAATACAAATATTAAACTGAGTTTTAATTAACTGATAAAAAGAGATCCATACATCTAAAAGTTCAGAGCGATCTCGGAGGAGATACACCCAAGTACATAGAGAAAAATCATCTATAAAAGTTACAAAAAAAGAACTACCCCGGCCAATGGTGAGGGTAGGAGCAGGTCCCCAGATATCGGAGTGGACAAGATCAAAAGGACGAGTAGAGCCCCGACCTTGCTTTAGTGGGAAGGAGGAACGGTGATGCTTGCCGAGCTGACAGGCGTCGCATTGGAGAGGAGTACGAGACGGAGGGAGGTGGGGCAGAAGCTGATGTAGAAGTCGCGGTGGAGGATGACCGAGGCAGAGATGCCACTGGAGAAGATCCGGACAAGAAGAGGAGAAGGCGGACAAGGCAGAAACGTTGTCGAGGAAGTAGAGGCCACCGCTCTCAGTCCCAGCAGCAATCGTCCGGTGGGAGCTCGGATCCTGAAAAGAACAAGAAGTCGGTATAAATGTCACAGAACACTGAAGCTGCTTTCATAAAGAGGTAACAGACAATAGATTGCACGGAAACTTGGGCACATAGAGAGTGTCCGCTAGTCGTAGTGACAGAGTAACATGAACCACTCCCGTCCCATGAACCGGGGATGGAGAACCATCCGCAACTAGGACCGGGGGCAACCGATCATGTTGTTCGAGTAAAGAGAAGCACTGAGGATTGCCCGTCATGTGATTAGTGGCACCAGAGTAGATGAGCCATTTACCTTGAGTCACCATGTGAGCACTACCTGAGGATGTTACAACAGAGGCAGACGGCTTGGAAGAGTCACCGGAGGGGCGAAGATGAGGATGCTTCGTCCAGCAGCGTTCGGAAGTATGTCCGGTTCGGCCACAATGAGAACAGAGGTAACGGGAAGAAGCACGACCGCCAGACTGGTGACTGCGGATACCAGAGCCACTCCGCTGAGTGTGATGAGAATAGTTGTCCGGTGGTGGAGGAGGAGCGGGCAAAAGTGGGCTCTGAAGGAGAGAGGTGACAGCAGCGATGCGGGCAGCGGTGGCATCTAAGGTAGGAGATTCTGCCTCACCCAGAATTTGCTGGCGGATCATGTCATAAGTATCAGGAAGCCGGAGTAGATAACACAGAACCAGAAGCTCCTGGAAGTGCTTGTGTTGTTGAGCCAAATCCGCAGAAAAGGGGTGATTCTGAAGAATCTCAGCCCCAAGAGCCTGAACCTGTTGGTAGGCAGCAGCAGGAGACAAGGTAGGACGGGCAAAGAGGTCCGCATACAACGTATAGATGCGGGACGTCTGAGCCCCCTTGGAGTACAGAGCGGCAAGATGAAGCCAAGCGGCCTTGACCGTCTCATCATGACGTATGACGGGAAGGCACTCATCGGAAAGACTGTTCGCGAGCCAAGTACGCACAAGCGCGTCACTTGCATCCCAGTCATCAAAGAGAGGTGAAGTGATAGGAGGTGGGTCATCAACGAGATGGTGGCGTTTGCGTTGTGAGTGAAGTAGAAAGGTGAAAGAGACGCTCCAATCCGGGTAGTTGGAGCCAACAAGCTTGGAAATGGTCCCAAGGTTCCCGAAAGGAGTAGGTGGAAGAGGCGGAGCCAGATTGGTGACAGGGGTGGTGGCAGTAGAGGCATCAGAAAGAGCCATAGGAGCAGGAAAAGGGAAGCCGGGCGGTTAGGAAACAACCCGCACGGATAGGAAAAAGAAAAGCTGCAGCGGTCACGAGGGTAGAAACCAGCGGCCAGAAAAACCACGACCAAGCTGCAGACCCAAGCAGAGGGGAAGAAGTCGAACGGGTAGAGGACAGGCCGCGCGAACAGAAGCAGGAAAAAACAGGTCGCTGCGACAGGAGGCGGCGACTTAGAACAGGAAACAAAAAGTCGCACACACAGAAATCAACAAGGAGAGGAAGAGGCCGCGCGGACAGGGTGCAAACCGACGAGACAAGCCGCGCGGACAGGGAAGGCACAAAATGAGGAGGAGTAGATCGAGTCCTCTGATACCATGTAAAAACCGAACAAAAACAAACCGAAATGGTTTTAACTCAAACTTTATTATCCGAAAAAGGTATCTATTACAAAGGTATGCCCTCCCTTATATAGAATGGAGGAGAGATGAGAAAATACAAATAAGAGATGTGGGACTAAAAATTTACAGGACTAAGCGGACTATACAAAACAAACCGCACAAGCCGCGCGGTTAGACAGAAGGGCTAACCACACGGCTACCACCAGAGAGAAAGAGAGATTGCCAGGGTAGACCGCTAGACCGCCCGGTCTCCAAGCCGGCTGAGATAAAACGCCAGACCGCGCGGTCTTCAACCCGCCAAGACAGACCGCCAGACCGCCCGGTCACCAACTTCAACACGAGACTATAAGCCTACTTCAGAACTTCTCTCCAGTCTTAAACGGACCAAAGGTTATCTTTGGAGGTTCAGACCGTGGAATCACTAAAGGCTATGGTATGATTACTAACGGTAGTGTATCGTTTTCAGATGTAGCTTATGTTGAAGGATTGGAACACAATCTTATAAGCATAAGCCAACTCTGCGATAAAGGATACATAGTTAAGTTTCACGCTGATAAGTGTTTGATAAAATCTGTTGACAATATAGAAATGATTCTATCCGGCACTCGAAGCAGAAACATATTTTGTTTGAATTTCATTTGTATAGACTCTTCTACACCAGTGTGCTTTTTAGCAAAAGATAGTGCATCTCTTGGTGACCAATGACACAAGAGACAATCACATATTAATTCCAAAACTATTAATAAATTATTTTCAATGAACTTAGTATGTGATGCTCCAAATGTCAAGTACGTCAAAGATAGACCTTGTCATGCATGTGTAAAAGGCAAGCAAACAAGGGCTATCTTTAAAAGCGTTATTGGCAAGGATTCTAATAGATGTCTTCATCTGCTTCATATGGACTTGTTTGGTCCACTGAAAATTAGAAGTTTGGGAGGTAAGGATTATACGTTAGTAATTGTTGATGATTACTCGCGATTTGCGTGCGTGTTCTTTCTGAAACACCAGTCAGATACCTTCGACATCTTTACTAATTTTGTCATGCAAATCCAGAATGAATACAACTGCTCCATAGTTAAAATCAGAAGTGACAATGGAACAGAGTTCAAGTCTGGGGCCATGACAAAATTTTGTGAAAGCATGGGTATCTTTCATGAGTTTTCCTCCCCTCATACTCCACAACATAACGGAGTGGCCGAGATAAGGAATAGGACACTCATAGAGGCCTGTAGGACCATGTTGAGTGATGCCTCACTACCAGAATACTTCTGGGTTGAAGCTGTCATCACTGCATGCCACGTGCAAAATCGAGCACTCATAAACAAAAATCACGATAAAACACCTTATGAACTTCTAAAGGGCAGGAAACCAACTGTCTCATATTTTAGAATTTTTGGTTGTAAATGCTTCGTGCTTAACAATGGTAAGTATCATACTACCAAGTTTGGCGAAAAGAGCTTTGAAGGTATTTTTGGAGGATATAGTAGCCATAGTAAGGCATACAGGATATTCAATAGAAAAATCTTGGTCCTATAAGAATCAATACATGTTGTATTTGATGAGACGAGCTTGCAGCAAGGCAACTCCTCTAGTGTGCTTACTAAAGATGCAGGTACAATGTTGAAAGAACTCAGCTTGGATGAACCATCTGAAGATAAATGTGAAAAGTTCATCAAGATCACTACTCCAACCCCTATTGGAGAGGTTGATGATCCAGATGAAGAGATCGTGCAAGATGATGAGGAGAATCCAGATGCAAGGACTCTAGAGCTCATACATCTGAAGGATCACCCCATGGACCAGAACATAGGAGATCCCTGAGATGCTGTCAGAACTCATAGAGGTACAACTAATGAAAATTTATATCTAAGTTTTCTCTCACAAGTTGAACCAAAGAAGTTTGAGGAAGCGAACTCAGACACATCGTGGATAGTGGCGATGGAAGAAGAACTAAATCAGTTCAAGCGCTGCAAAGTATGGAAACTTGTTCCAAGACCCAAGGGTAAGAATGTCATTGGCACAAAGTGGGTCTACAGGAACAAGATGGACGAAGATGGAACGATCATAAAGAATAAGGCCAGACTCATCGCCAAAGGTTATCGTCAAGAAGAAGGAATCGACTTCGACCAGACATACGCTCCAGTGGCAAGACTAGAGGCCATCAGGTTATTCCTAGTATTTGCTACACTCAAAGGCTTCACCATCTATCAGATGGATGTGAAGTCTGCCTTCCCTAATGGTGACATAAAGGAAGAGGTGTATGTAAAACAACCACCAAGTTTCGTTGATTCTAACTTTCCTGATTACGTTTATTTATTGCATAAAGCTTTATATGGTCTTAAACAAGCTCCTCGAGCTTGGTATGAGACGCTGTCTAGCTTTCTACTTGAGAATAAGTTCATAAGGGGAAAGATAGACAAGACATTATTTCTTAGGGAAATAAAAGGCAAGATTTTGCTAGTGCAAATCTATGTCGACGACATTATTTTTGGTTCTACTGACGACAACCTCTGCAAGAAGTTTTCAAAACTTATGCAAGGGAAATTTGAAATGAGCAGTATGGGCGAGCTGAAGTATTTCTTAGGGCTTTAGGTGAAACAATCTGAAGATGGAATTTTCATCTCGCAGACCAAGTTCACCAAAGAGCTAATTAAGAAATTCAGAATGAAGAACGCAATCTCGATGAGGACTCCAATGGGTTCCACTATGTCTCTGGACAAGGATGAAAAAGGGAAACCTTTTGATGAAACCAAATACAGAAGCATAATTGGATCCTTACTCTACCTTTCTTCCAGTAGACCTGACATAATGTTTTCAACATGTGTATGTGCTAGATTTCAGGTGAACTCTAAGGAATCTCACTATGCTGCTGCAAAGCGGACTTTGAGATATCTTAAAGGCACGCCAAATCTTGGCTTATGGTACCCAAGAAGTAATGATAGCGAACTAATAGGTTTTTAGATGCAGATTTTGCAGGAATCAAAGATGACAGGAAAAGCACTTCCGGGACTTGTCAATTCCTAGGAAGAAGGCTTATCTCCTGGAGTAGCAAGAAGCAGAACTGTGTAGCAATCTCAACAGCTGAGTCAGAGTGCATCTCTGCAGGCAGTTGTTGTGCATAGCTGCTATGGATAAAGAATCAATTTGAAGATTATAACATAAAGTTCCAGAAGATTCCATTATTTTGCGACTCTTCCAGCGCAATTGCAATAGCCAACAACCCAGTCTCGCACAGCCGTACAAAGCATATAGAGCTGAGGTATCACTTCATCCGAGAGCATGGGGAGTATGGGGACATAGATCTCCAATATGTCACTACAGACAGGAAGATTGCAGACATTTTCACGAAGCCGCTGGACGAGACCAAGTTCTCGTTCTTCAAAACAGAACTTGGAATGCTCAATAAAGAAGATTAGAGAAGATGGACCCCCAAGAAGGCTCAGAGATCAAGAATCGGTCAAAAGTTGGAATTCCACAAATTTCTAACTTGTTGACTCGAGTAAGCAGTAAAGTACACGAGTAGTTCAAAATGACCTACTCGAGTGGTAAGATTGACCTACTCGAGTGGTAAGATTGGCCTACTCGAGTACCCCATAAGCCACTCGAGTCACTTACTCGAGTAGCAGAATGACTGACTCGAGTAGTCAAATCACCTACACGAGTAATAAAACTTCCCTCGAGTACCTTAGTAAAACTACTCGAGTACATCCGCACAACTACTCGAGTACATCGGCTCAACTACTCGAGTACTTCAACCCAACTACTCGAGTACTTCCATCCTATTAAGTCGATTATCTCATATACTTCACTCGAGTAATATCAAGACTCTCGAGTATGTGACCTCAACTTTTTATTCCTTGATTCAAATTTTCTTATTCGCAACCCGAGGCTTATGCTGCCACTTCTAAGGTATGATTCCATCATTTCTATTTTCATTAGCCATTAACCTAGGGTTATATAAATTGAAATTCCCTAATCCTTCTACACGAAATCATTTCCACTCTCGTGTAAGCCGCTGTCTCTTCGCCTTCCGTCAAAAGTTACAGAGCCGCATCTTCTTCCTCCCCATCGCAGTTCTTCCAGGAATTTCTGAATCATGGCCGCCTCTTCCAAAATCGGCGTTGGTTCCGAATTGGTTGCCGCCGGGATTGCCGAGCTCTCCGATGATTTCCATAATCTTATGATCCTACTCGACACTGCCGGACTCACCTTCATTCTACAAGAACCCTGCAAGATTCTCTTTTCAGATGTTGCCAAATTCTTCAGAAATGTCAAGGTTAAGAGACATGGAGCCATTCTCAAATCGAAAGTCAGAGGTATTACAGTCAAGCTCACCAAGACCTCTGTTTCTCAACTTCTTCAACTGCCGATTGTAGATGAAGAAGATGACCTAGGGCCTGATAATTCTCACAGAACATGTATGTTCTGTGGTATTTCTCCTGATGAATAATATATCAAACGCTCTCAGATGAATCCAGAAGGGAAATTACTTGTGGATATAATAGGGAAGGTCCTCCTCTGCAAAACCAACTCTATAAGAGATATCTCTCTTTCCTTCTTTGACATTATACAAGACATAGTCTGCAGAAAGAAATTCCAATTTGGTTTGATGATATTGGATAAAATCAGAGACAACATTAAAGCTCCCAACTATGTCAGGATTATCTCACTTATCCTCCATGAACTCAATCCAGAAGTGTTCGACTTCTCAAAAGGGACTGTTCTTCATCACATGAAGAAAGTTTCCATCTCCTCCATTCAAAGATGGGAAGTGAAATTGCAAAATCCCACTCAGGCTGCCAAGGCTCCAGAGGTTCCAGTCACAGAGGACAAGACTCCATCTCCCTCTCCACATCAGATTGCCAGCTCCTCTGGTGCATCTATTGACGGGGAACCTGCTCCTTCTGTCCTAGCAAGGATTCCTACACCCCCAATAGTAACTCCACCTCCAGAAGAAACACCATCTGAACAATAACTTCAAGAAGACCTACTCTCCTCAAAAGCTGCAATCAGTGACATGATTGCAGAGCTAACTGCAAATTTACCTCCACTCTCTCCAAAGGAGACCACCACTGAAATGCCACCAGAATCCACTACAGTCGAATCTCCAGTACATATTCCTTCTCTAGCCAAGTCTCCTGCTACAAACCAAGAGCAAGCTGAAACCATTTTCATCTCAGATAAGCAATCCCCTGAGCAAGTTGAAGCTCCTTTAAGGAATTTAGACTTCACCATCCCCACAGTCACTGATCAAGGGGATGCCTTGATTCACACTACTAGAGCACAGAGCTCAGTCTCCATTACAGAAATTGCTCCATGGGTTGCTCCTCCTCCAGTTCCCTCTACTAGTGCTCCTCCAACTACTGCTGCTTCCTCCAATGACTTCATGAATCTGTTTGTTCTTATGCTTAAAGAGCAAAGAACCTACTTTGATGCTTCACTTAAAGCTGTTACTGATAAAGTCACTGCTCTAGAGACTGAGATGATCAGGAGATTTGCTGAAATTCAACACAATACTGATCAGCTCAGACACCTCTTCCAACTTGGTGGAAAAGCTCTAGATCACACTATTACTAGTGTTGGTCAAGTTATGGAGCAAGGTGTAACTCTTGCTAACAATCAGATTGAAATGGATAAAAGAGCTGAAACTACAAAAATGAAGATCTGTGAAGAAGTTGGCACATTTAAAGAAGATGCCATTAGTAAGCTTACTGTAGAAGTCAGAAAGGGGGAGAGTTTGGTGAAAGAATATTTAGAAAAATCAGATGCCCTCCAGCAAGAGCTTTGGGAAGCCAAAATGAAAGTGATCCATGATGATGTCTTAGCACAAATTAAGAGTGTCAAATTTCATACATATGACATTGCAGTCTGGATGCACAATCAAATCCTTCCTGAGTTTACTGTTGATCCAAATATCATTCCTCATTATCTCAACTCTCTAGCTGCTACTGCTCCTCCTCAACAACCTACCTTTTCTCAAAGACCTGAAGGCCAAGAAGGACCTCCTCCAGATTCTTATGCCCAACTTTGGGAGGATGACCCTACAGATAGTTTTCTCCAAGCTCCTCCTGAAATTCAGACCTCTAAGAAGAAAAGAAAATATGGTGATGGTGCCTCTTCCAGCAGATCTATCCCAATTCCAGATTCAGAAAAGAGAAAATCTCCAGAATTTGCAGAGATCTGGTCTCCTACCTCTAAGTCCCTCATTTTGGATACTCTCAAACTTGTTATGGACTTCCATGAAAGCAGGAATATTCATTACAGCTCCCAGGAATGGGAACTATATGAGAAGTCTATGACTAAGAGGAGACTGTATGACAGAGAATTTGGGAGGAACAACCCTGCTGCTCCTCCAAGACCTCCTAAATACTATCCCAATCCATATAGCTATTAGAGGAGACAGCAAGAGAAGCAAGACAGGCAACACCACCAAGTCTAAGCCTCAAGGACATATGAGAATGTGGAAATGTTCTTTTGTAGAAATGATACTTTGGAAATCACATTTATATAATTCTAAGTTTTTGATCATATAATCTTATTTCTAGTATTATGCTTTCTTACACTGATTTATCTATTTATCACTTTTCATGTCTATAATTCACCTTAGTGTAAAGGGTTCTGACTTCTACAAATAGGGGGAGATTATTGGGTATTGTATCCACATTAACCTAGATTTGATGAAGTCACCCTTGAACTAAGATGAATTAAGCTGTATTTGATGCTTTGGTTGAGTTATGTGTTTGCAGTATTCTAATGTCAAGTGTAGACCAATGTCAGTCTACAATGGGTCACCGAACACATGACCATACAATGTAATCCCTAATTGTGTGATCCAAGATGTTGACTCATGTGTAGCCTCTCTATTGGGATACACTTCTTATTCAAGCACCAGGACTGATTGGAAAAGATTTGATGCTGGTTTCACCAAAGAAGAAGAGATTTCTATTTAGAGAATTTACTAAGTACTTTACTCGAGTAGATCAATTCCTACTCGAGTGAGTTGCTTAGTTAATACTCGAGTAAAAATCCTAATACTCGAGTAAGGAAGTTAGATCTCAAGTAGTCAATTTATAGCTCTCGTGTAGCTAAGACAACTACTCGAGTAAATTCCTTCTCTCTCTCAGGTTAACAGAATTTCTTCCCCAAATATTCTCTAAGTAAAATACTCGAGTAGCCATATAGATACTCGAGTAGTTTAAACCTTCTGTCTCGAGTTATAGAAATCTGTGTCACGCGTAATTTCTATTTACTCGAGTAGCTGAGTCATATACTCGAGTAGTTCATCTACTACTCGAGTAGCCCAGAGTTTATACTCGAGTAACCAGAATTTCTTCCCTCAGAATTTCTCCAAGTCAATTACTCGAGTAGCCAGTTCCATATACTCGAGTAGTTATTTTTCACTCGAGTAGTTCAGCTTTATTACTCGAGTAGCTCAGAATTCCATTCCAGAAGATATTCTAAGTCCATGACTCGTGTAGTTCCTCTATCTCTCGAGTAGTTCATCCTTTATTACTCGAGTAGTATTTCTTGTACTCAAGTAGTCTAACTCCACTTCCCGTGTAATTGCTTAAGCACTCGAGTAAGTCATTTTGGTACTCGAGTAGCTAGTTATCATTTCCAATTTCTTCTCCAAGTATATATTCGAGTAGTTTTCTTCAGCTTACTCGAGTAGTTTTCTATAGTACTCGAGTAGTTAACTTCAGCTCACTCGAGTAGTACTATAAAGTACTCGAGTAGTCATTTCTTCACTCGAGTATGTCTCTTCACTCTTTTTTTCAGAATTGAAATTTGGTCTTAATGAGCCGTGACATGATTGGTCCACGTGTACCTCATTAAGATTTAATCATGACAGTTATATCAAATCCTATATATGGTCTTGTCAAACCGACAAACCCTAAGAATAATTTTTGCAGCCCACTATCTTTCTAATGTTCTCTGAATTTCTCTCTCTCCAAGAAGCGAAAGCCGCCGCCGCCGATCTTCATCGTTTACATCCGGCTAGGGTTTTTATTTTCAGAGGATTCAGATCAAGAAGGCTTACAGATCGAGATTGCCACTTAATTCTTGATTCTCTATCCGATCGTGTGAGGCCAAGGAAATCCAGATCTGTTTTTGCCGAAAATTTTCTTCATCTCTCTGATAAAGCCGCAAAGTCTAAAGGAAGAAGATCCAGGCCACTTGTTTGCAGATCTGATAAAGATTCACTGTTTGTATTTTTACATTCGTTCTATTTCATTCTTGTAGGAGAATTTTCTCCGAGTGTAGTAGCCTTTGTCTCCGAGATTGTCGGAAGTTTTACCTTCTGAGTGTAGATCCGTTTTGTGGATCGAGATTGCAGGAACTTTGTTCCGAGGCGTAGGATTGGTTTTTCAATCCGAGATAGTGGAGTAGCCAAGTCTAGTTTATTGCTAGATCGGTGAGGGAAAGTGGATGTACCCAAGGTTGGGGAAGCACTATAAATCTTGCTTCGTCTGTGATTGATTGGTAGATAGTTCTGTGCATAGTTCTTAAGACGAACATCTCACATATTCACCCCCTCTAGGTGATTTAGGTAGGCAACTAAAAGCTTTCAGCGGTTTTTCGAACGAACAAGGAGTGATCGGCTGAACTTCTTGCAAAACCAATGACCGCAACAATGTCGTTGAACTTATCAAACCAAGCCTGAGGGCTTTGCTTTAGGCCATAGATAGCCTTCTTTAGACTGAATACTCGTGTCTCCCCTGGAGTAACATACTCAGGAGGTTGCTCCATGTAAACATCTTCATGAAGATCAACTTAGAGAAAAGAATTCTTAACATCCAGCTGTAAAATGGGCTAATCCCTGTTGACATCGACAGAGAGAAGGACCCGAATGGTGCTGAGACGAGCAGCGGAAGAGGTGTCAAAATAATTAACACCATAGGTCTGAGTGAAGCCTTTGGTAACCAGGCGGGCCTTGTATCGATCCATGCTGCCATCCGGATGGAACTTTACAACAAATACTCAGTGACAGACAACCACGTCAGTGCCCAAAGGGGGGAAAACCAGGTTCCAGGTACCCCGTTCAGTGAGGGTAGCAATTTTCTCATCCATGGCAGCCTTCCAATGAGGAACGACAAGAGCTTCCTGGTAGGTGCAGGGAGTGGCTGTCGCAGAGATAGCCAATTCAAACACCCTGCGAGAAGGAGTGAGACGATCATATGAAACAACAGCAGCCAGCGGATGCTGGGTACACGTCCGCACCACTTTGCGATGAGCAATGGGAAGATCCAGGTCAACATGTTCCTCAGTAACCGGAGCATCTGTGGAGGAGAGAGCTGGCCCGGGAGAGGAGAGAGATGACTGCGGAGAGTAGGGAGAGAGCAGTGGTGATGAGGAAGAGAGGGAAGGAGGAGACGGTAGAGGGGATGGTGGGAAAATCTCGATGGGAGTAGACGGGGTGGAGGGGATAGTGGGAGAAGGCGAAAGAACTGTAGAGGGAGAGGGGTCAGAATAGAAATAGAACACATTCTCTAAGAAGGTCACATCCGCATATATGTATTGTTTATGAAGAACGGGATCAAAGCAACAATAGATTTTTTGAGTAGTTTAGTAACCCCAAAAGACACATTTGGTGGCACGTGAGTCGAGTTTGTCATGAGTAGCGGAAGGATTGTGTACAAAAGTCGTGCTCCCAAAGATTCGCAGAGGGAGAGGAAACAAATCCTTGCTTGGATAAAGAATAGAGAATGAGGTTTGTCCGTGGAGAACCGTGGACAGAATGCGATTAATGAGGTAACAGGAGATGAGGACAACGTAGCCTTAATAGGAGCCAGGAACTTGCATCTGTCATCAGAGTGCGAGCGACATCGAGGATGTGACGGTTCTTGTGTTCCGCCACCCCATTTTGTTGGGAGGTATAGACACAAGTGATTTGATGAATAATATCATATTGCATACAAAAAGAAGAGAAAGCAGTGCGAAGATATTCCCTAGCATTGTTAGAACGAAAGATTTTAATAGACATATCAAAATGATTTTTAATCATATTATAAAATGATGTCCATACAGAAAAGAGTTCAGAGCGATCCTTTAAAAGATACACCCACGTACATCTAGAGAAATCATCAATAAATATTACAAAATATAAACTATCCCGACCTATGGTGAGGGTAGGAGAAGGACCCCAAATGTTGGAATGAACAAGTTCAAATGGCCGGGAAGAACCACAACCTTGCTTTGGTGGTAAGGAGGAGCAGTGATACTTGCCAAGCTGACATGCGTCACAGTTGAGAGGTGGACTCTGCGGAGTAAGATGTGGTAGAAGCTGACGTAGAAGATGTGGAGGAGCATGACCAAGGCGAAGATACCACTGGAGAATATCTGTAGAAGATGTGGAGAAGGCGGAGAGAGCTAAAAAGTTGTCGAGGAAGTAGAGGCCGCCGCTCTCAGTCCCATTAGCAATCGTCCGCTTGGTGCCCAGATCCTGAAAAGAACAAGTAATATAAGTGAACGTGACAGAGCATTATAGTTGTTTACAAAGCGAAGTAATAGATAATAAGTTGCAAGGGAACTTGGGCATGTAGAGGTTGTCCGCCAGGCGAAGAGATGGATTGACTTGAACCACACCCATTCCATTGACCGGTGAGGGAGAGTCGTCCGCAACAAGGACCGGGGGCAACTGGTCATGTTGTTCTAGGAGAGAAAAACATTGCGGATTGCCGGTCATATGATTGGTAGCACCAGAGTCGATCAGTCATTTACCTTGAGTAGAAACGTGGGCACTACCTGAAGACGTGACCACAGAGGCGGATGACTTTGAATAAGAAGAGGAAGCATCCCCAGATGGTCGAAGATGAGGATGCTTCTTCCAGCAATGATCAACCATGTGGCCGTTGCGGCCACAGTGAGAGCAGAGAAAGCTGGAAGCTCCACAGTCGCTTGATGGGAGGTGGCGGCCACCAGAGCCACTTCGCTGAGTATGGTGAGCAGAGTTGTCCGGTTGAGGAGGGGAGGATAACAGCAGATGTTGGAGCAGAGATGTTACAGCAGATATGCGGGTAATAATGGAATCTAGGGTGGGAGACTCCGCCTCGCCAAGGATTTGCTGACGTATCATGTCATACAACTCAGGAAGTCATAGAAGATAACACACAACCAGAAGCTCCTGGAAGTGTTTGTGTTGCTTAGCGAGATCAGCATGGAACGAGCGATTTTGGAGAATTTCGGCTCCGAGAGCCTGAACTTATTGGTAAGCAGCAACTGGAGACATGGAGGGACGGGCAAAGAGGTCCGCATACAGAGTATAGATGCAAGATGTCTAAGTCCCCTTGGAGTAGAGAGCGGCAAGATGGAATCAAGCAACCTTGACCGTTTTATCATGGCGGATGACAGGGAGGCATTCATCAGAGAGGCTGTTAGCCAGCCATGTGCGGACAAGAGCAACGCTAGCATCCCAATCGTCAAAGAGAGGGGAATCATGCAGAGGAGGGTCATCTGTGAGATGATGACATTTGCATTGAGAGCGGAGAAGGAAGGTGAAGGAGACACTCCAATCCGGGTAGTTGGGACCAATGAGTTTGGAAGCTTTGCCAAGGTTACCAGAAGGAATGGGAGGTGTAGGAGGATGAGCGACAACGGGAGTAGTGGTGGTAGAGATATCAGAGTTGGCCATAGAGGAGAGCAGCAAGAAGAATAAGCCGGGATAGAAGGAGAAGTCGCGGCGACAAAGAGCTGGTCGCGGCTAGAAAGAGAAGTGCAGGCGACAAAGAGCAGCTCACGGCTAGAAAGAGAAGTCGCGGCGACAAAGAACAGGTCGCGACTAGAAAGGTAGGGCGTGGCGACAAAGAACAGTTTGCAGATAGAAAGAGAAGTGCGGCGACTAGGCACAGGTCGCGACGACTTAAGAACTAGTCGCGGCGATAAAGAAGAGGAGCTGCTAGAAAAGTAGGGTCAACGACTAGGCAAAATGCACGACAAGAAGAAAGAGGAATCAAGAGGTTGCGCACACAAAGGGCAGTGACAAGGCGAGAAAGAAACCACGCGGATAGGGCAAAAGCCAGAAGAAGAAACAAGCCGCGAAGACAGGTCACGAGAAGAAGAAACAAGTCGCACAGACAGAGAGGGATCACAGAATCAGGAGGAAAGGATCGAGTGCTCTAATACCATGTGCGAACATAAAAAAGTAGACCAAAAATTTGTAGTAACAAAAACTTTATTATCCAAAAACGGTATCTATTACAAAGGTATAGCCTCCCTTTTATAGAATGGAGGAGATGAGAGAGATTATAGATAAGCAATGTGGGACTAAAAATTTACAAGTATATGCGGCTTTACAAATAGACAAACCAGACAAGTTGTGCGGTTAAACAAGCCGGCTAACTGCTCGACAACCGACAATAGGAGAGAACAAGTGCCACAGAGCACAAGCTGCCACAGGAGACCGCAAGACTGTCCGGTCTCCAAGTCGTATGAGACAAACCCCCAGACCGCTGGGATACCAAACAAAAACAGCCTGACAGACAAGCCGACTAGGATAAACCTGTTAAATTTTCTCAGCGTGGTCAGCAAGGTAGCCCAAACGCCAAATTAATATCTTCGACACTACCCAGTTATCACGTTGAACCAGCGGAAACCAAGGAACAAGGCTAATCCCAACAAACAATGGAAGCACAAACAGATCTTTTATACATTCACTTCTTTACAAAACGAGGTATACATAGCGAGACATGATTTCGCTAGTATAAACAGCTGTAAACAGAAAGCACCAAAAAACCAAGCCGGGCGGACAGCACCGGAGTCCGCCAAGACCGCCGAGGTCGCCGAGTCCGCTGAGATCGCCCGAACTAAGCTGCAATCCGCCGAATAGCCACGGAGTCCGCCGAAGCCGCGAGGCCGCGCGGACACACCATTATTCGTCTCCTACTGAAGATGAACTGAGGAACAGACCCCCTACCTGCCTGAAGCCGGCGGACAGGTTATTGAAGCTGGCAAAGTTGAAACAGAGTTGACAAGCCGCAGAGCGACCTCCTGCTGAATCCGCAGAGACCGCACAACTTCCAAGTACTTGACCGATGTCAAAGCCAAACTCCTGGCTCCTTGACGCTACCCGCGCGACCTGCACACAACAAACCGCCAGCCCTGAATCAATCCGCACGGACAGACAAACTGAGACCGCAGCTCATTGCCCAACCCAACTTACTGTTCACTCAAGTTATTGTAGATGTGCCAGGGGGGTCCTATTTATAGGCGAGGTGAGGAGTGTGATCACCGCCCTAGAGATAGCGACACCGCCCTAGCCCGCGCGATAGCAAAACACCGTCCGTCGAGTCCGCAAGGACTTGGCCGGATACCAAGGAAAACCGCCAGGAGCAAGGCAACATTGGCGAACCCACTTCAGTCCGCCAAATCTATGCGGACAAGGCATCAGCCCGCAAAGCCTCCGACCACTGCAGGACAGCAACCCCCTTCAATGGCTGTCCGCACAAACCCGAGGCAGTCCGCAAGACTCAAACCTCAATCCGCCACAAGTCCACGACCAAAGGCAGATAGCAACAGTCCGCCCGGTCAACAATGGACTTGGCGGATACGGCGGACACCATGGTCTTGGCACAAAGTGTGACCAAGTCCAAAACCATCAAAGGCCAATGCGAGCATGGCGGACATAAACACCCGTCCGCAAAACACCCCAGCACAGACCGCCAACAGTCCGCAAGCTACTCGCACACCTGCCCAACACAGCAGCCATCTCCCGGACTCCACACACCAGTCCGCCAACGACCTCCACAGCAAACATCTGCTGTACACCAGAGCTCGACAAGGCCTCAGCCAAGCTCTAAGCCCAGTCTGCAACAGCCCAAACCGCGGACACACTAGTCTACAAGCTTCCCGCGAACATGAGCGAAACCGCCAATGCACAAGCTTGCAATGCGGCCACTGAGCAATGCACCAGTCCGCAAGCCTCTATCCGCTCCGGCCGCTCCTTGGCTAAACCAATCAGCCAACGCCCTATCCGCAAATACCAGCTGCACAGTCTGCGGACTTCACCCGTGCAACCCGCTTAGAAGAACAGCCGGCTTCCACTAGACTTTCCACCAGGCCATACACAACAGTCCGCCTAGTTTGCCTAGTCCGCCAATGCTGTACGCCCAGGCCGCCCGGCCTGTCCCGTCAATCACTTTCACTTCACAAATTTCAACACTCCCTCTTGAAGTGAGAAGTGGTGACCAAGCCCAGCAAGCTGCGCAAGCGGTCAAAGGGCCCCTTCGACAGTGGCTTCGTGAAGATGTCAGCAAGATTATCTTCACTCCGAACATGCCCGACCAGCAGAGATCCTTATAACACCTTCTCCGTGATGAAGTGGTGATCAATCTCTATGTTCTTGGTCCTGGCGTGACACACTGGATTGTTAACCAGTTTGAGAGCACTCTCATTGTCACCCCAGAGTAAAGTCGGCTCTTGCACTTCTTTATGAACGTCCTCTATGAGCCTCCTCAACCAGATGGCTTCCCGAGCAGCCAAGGCCGAAGCCTTATACTCTGCCTCCGTAGTTGAGATAGACACTGAGTCCTACTTCTTGCTACACCACGAGATGCTAGCTGAACCGCAAGTGAACACATAACCTGAAGTAGACCTCCGATCATTTGAATCACCGCCATAGTCAGCATCCGTGCACCCAAGCAACGCAAACTCCGAGTCCCTTCCATAGAGGAGTCCCATGTCAGAAGTCGCCTTGACATACTTTAGAATACCCTACACCGCCACTAGATGAGATTTCCTTGGTTCAGCCATAAAACGACTTACTCGGCCAACAGCATAAGCAATGTCCAGCCTTGTAATCGTCAGGTAAATCAAGCTCCCAATAAGAGCCCTGAACACCAAGGGATAATGAAGAACCCTTCCCTCATCTCGTTGAAGGTTCAGCCCAGGTTGCAGTGGAGTAGAGCACTTCTTCCCTTCGCCCATGCCGAACCGCTTCACAATGCGATCAGCATACCCTTTTTGGCAAATGAGAACCCCGCACTCCTTCCTCTCCACTTCAAGACCGAGAAAGTGATGCAACTCTCCCAAGTCTTTCATCTCGAAGCGTATAGCAAGCACTGCCCTGAGCCTTGCTACTTCCCCCTCCGAATTCCCTGTGATGATCATGTCATCCACATACAGCATGACCAAGACATGTAGCTCCCCCTTCTTCTTGACGAACAAGCTTGAATCCGAGTTGGAAGCAAGGTATCCACAGAATTGCAAGTACTCTGTAATCTTCCCATACCACGCTCTAGGAGCTTGCTTCAACCCATAGAGAGCCCTCCTGAGTTTGCAGACATAGTCCGGATGATTTTCAGAGACAAAACCAAGTGGCTGATCCATGAAGATGTCCTTGTCAATCTCTCCGTAAAGAAAGACAGTCTTCATATCGAGTTGCCACAACCTCCATCCCTTGCTAGCAGCCAAGGCGATCACCACTCTAACTGAAGTCATCTTCACAACTGAACTGAATGTCTCCTCATAGTCTTCTCCATACTGTTGTGAGAATCCTCTAGCGACCAAGCGAGCCTTGAACCTATCAATGCTCCCATCAGCCTTCTTCTTCAACTTATACACCCACTTGCAAGTAACCGGATTAATGCCATCAACCTTGGGCACAAGGTCCCAGGTTTCATTCTTCTTCAGAGCATCAATCTCTTCTTTCATGGCACCTTCCCACTCCTTCACTCCAGTGGCCTCATTGAAGTTTGCAGGCTCTCTCTCATCCAGAGGACCTGCAAAGAAGTAGGAGACAAAGCTCACTGCATTCCCATCATAGTACCGAGCCGGTGGCTTAACAACCCTCTTCGATCTTCGAAGGGTCGGCTCCTTGCTCCCTGCTTCCTGAGCCAGAAGGCTCAGTCTCAGAGTTAGAAGCAACAGGAGCTGCTGGTGAAACAGCAAGCTCCTCTTCCAAGCCTTCAGCAGCCACCACCGGTGCTTCATCAACCTTGTTACTTCCGGTTAGCTCAACCGAGCCACCTCCATATGACATCAGCTCGTCAAAGACAACGTCTCTTGACACCACGAACTTCTTCGTCATAGGATCCATGCATTTCCATCCCTTCTTTCGCTCATCGTAGCCAACAAAGACAAGCTTCCTTGCCTTCGCATCCAACTTAGTCCGTGAAGCATCCGGGACATGCATGTAGCAAGTTGAACCGAACACCCGAAGGTGTCCCACACTCGGCTTCTCCTTCCGCAACAGCTCAATAGGAGTCTTCATGTTGATAGGGCTGAGTGGCATCCGGTTAATGACATAAGCAGCACAAGACATCCCCTCCGCCCAAAAGGACCTTGGGATATCTTTCGCATGAAGCCAACATTTGCAGGTCTCCGTCAGATGACGGATCTTCCGCTCCGCTACCACATTTTGTTGTGGAGTGTGAGCACAAGTAAGCTCTCATTGGATCTCGTGCTTCCTGCAGAGGTTAGAAAACTCGGAGGAGACAAACTCACCCCTGTTATCAGTTCTAAGCTTCTTAATCCACAACCCAAGCCAGCCTTCTACCAACTCCTTAAACTCCACAAACAAACGGAAGGCTTCCGACTTCTCCTTTAAGAAGTACACCCAAGTATACCTTGAGTAGTCATCAACCAAGACAAGCATGTATCTGCTTCCACCAAGGCTGGCAGTAACCGTCGGTCCCATTAGGTCGCCATAAATGCACTCCAATGGTTTCTTGCTCCTTGTTTGTGATTTATCAAACGGAAGGCGATGTGCCTTACCGTATTGACAGCACGCGCAAACATGCCCGTCACCAAAGGAGGACAACTTAGGCAACCCCTTCACCAAACTTCTACTACCCATCACCTTCAGCTTGTCCATGCCAACATGCCCCAGCCTCTCATGTCAGATAACAGTGCTATCATTGGCCCTCATACGATCAACATAAGAATTGGTGGCAAGAACAAACAAGTTCTTCACCCTCCTTCCAACATGAGCAACATCAGCCTTCACCGCTGATACGTTGCGAAGGAACATCACGTCTATTGGCCCAAACAGAACGTGATACCCAGCGTCCACCGCATTGGTCACCGAGAAGAGGTTTTTCTTCATGCCCGACACGTGATACACACTCCTTAACGTGAGTGGCCCCTGATCACTACCCAAAGACACGACCCCCTCTTTCTGTACTGCATAAATAGTATTATCAGCAGTGATAATAGCTTCATTACCTGAGTAAGCCTGCATGGAGGTGAACCTCGACTTATCTCCGGTGAGGTGATGACCATACCCGGAATCCACGATCCACTCGCCGTTGAAGTCCTCAGCAGACAAGGCCCGGACACAAGTGCCCGTCATAAAGGCTCCGCCCCATTCTGCTTCTTCACTTCTTGAGCAAGCTTCCTCCTTTCCCGCATCATGCCCAGGCTGCAGTTTAACCTTGCAGTCCCGCTTGAAGTGCCCTCGCTGATGACACCGGTAGCACTTCAAATTCTTATTCCAGTCCTTAGAAGCATTGCTCCTCTCCGGCTGATATGAAGTTGAAGTCTCCTTCTCACCAGCGACCTGCACCTTCTTCTTCTTCTTCCCTTCCCATCCTTTCTTCTTGCCTGAGAAGAGAGCTTCGCTGCCTTCCTGATTAAGGTTCACTCCAGCCATCTGCCTTGCCAAGCTCTCCTGCGATGCGAGCAGATTCTCCAGCTCCAGCAAAGACGGCTGAGTAGCCCACCCTTGAACAGATGTCACAAAGGCCACATACTCCTTCCGCAAGCCACAGATAATGTGCCTTTTCATCTTCGCCTCAGAGATAGGCTCATCAGGATCCAGTGCCGACAGCTCAGCACACAAGCTCTTCATCATTAAGAAGTACTTCGAGATGGAAAGGTCTCCGTGAGTTGCCCTGCCCAACTCATTCTCCAGAAACTGAAGCCGAGCCACATTCTTCCTATTGAACAAATCATCAATGGTTGTCCAAATATCAGCAGCCCACTCACATCCAACGATGTGATCAAACAGTTCCGGAGACACGGCCCTCTTGAGGATAAACTCCGCCTTAGCATTTGTTTTCCTCCAGAGCCTAACCTGCTCAGCAGTACCGAACGCAGCAGACACTTCCTGTCTGTCGTCACCACCGACGACTTCCCACAGCTCCTCTCCGAGAAGATAACTCTTCATACACGACTTCCACTTCTTGAAGTTAGTCGGCGTTAAGAGTTCAATGCCAAGACCCCTTGCAAAGCTCCCTGCCATTGCAACACCTGTTGGCAGCCTTTCAGAAGCTCCGAGCAACAACACTGGTTGAACACCACTCAAGCCCTGAGTAACAACACTGGTTGACTACCGCTCACGCAACTGAACCTCGCTTTGATACCATGTTAAATTTTCTCAGCGTGGTCAACAAGGTAGCCCAAACGCAAAATTAATATCTTCGGCACTACCCAGTTCTCACGTTGAACCAGCAAAAACCAAGGAACAAGGCTAATCCCAATAAACAATGGAAGTACAAGCAGATCTTTTATACATTCACTTCTTTAAAAAACGAGGTATACGTAGCGAGACATGATTTCGCTAGTATAAACAGCTGTAAACAGAAAGCACCAAAAAACCAAGGCGGGCGGACAGCACCGGAGTCCGCCGACACCGCCGAGGTCGCTGAGGTCGCCGAGTCCGCTGAGATCGCCTGAACTAAGCTGCAATCCGCCGAATAGCCACGGAGTCCGCCGAAGCCGCGAGGCCGCGCGGACACACCGTTATTCGTCTCCTACTGAAGCTGAACTGAGGAACACACCCCCTATCCGCCTGAAGCTGGCAGACATGTTATTGAAGCTGGCAAAGCTGAAATAGATTTGACAAGTCGCAGAGCGACCTCCTGCTGAATCCTTAGAGACCGCACAACTTCCAAGTACTTGACTGAAGTCAAAGCCAAACTCCTGTCTCCTTGAAGCTACCCGTGCGACCTGCACACAGCAAACCGTCAGCCCTGAATCAATCCGCGCGGACAGATAAACTGAGACTGCAGCTCCTTGCCCAACCCAACTTACTGTTCACTCAAGTTATTGTAGATGTGTCAGGGGGGTCCTATTTATAGGCGAGCTGAGGAGTGTGGTCACCGCCCTAGAGATAGCGACACAGCCCTAGCCCGCGCGATAGCAAAACACCGTCCGCCGAGTCCGCAAGGACTTGGCCGGATACCAAGGAAAACTGCCAGGAGCAAGGCAACATTGGCGAACCCACTTCAGTCCGCCAAAGCTATGCGGACAAGGCATCAGCCCGCAAATCCTCCGACCACTGCAGGACAGCAACCCCCTTCAATGGCTGTCCGCAGAAACCCGAGGCAGTCCGTAAGACTCAAACCTCAATCCGCCACAAGTCCACGACCAAAGGCAGATAGCAACAGTCCGCCCGGTCAACAGCAGACTTGTCGGATATGGCAGACACCATGGTATTGGAACAGAGTGTGACCAAGCACAAAACCATCAAAGGCCAATGCGAGCATGGCGGACATAAACACTCGTTCGCCAAACACCATAGTACAGACCGCCAACAGTCCGCAAGCTACTCGCACACCTGCCCAACGCAGCAACCATCTCCCAGACTCCACACACTAGTCCGCCAACGACCTCCACAGCAAACACCTGTTGTACACCAGAGCTCGACAAGGCCTCAGCCAAGCTCTAAGCCCAGTCCGCAACAGCCAAAACCGCGGACACACTAGTCCACAAGCTTCCCACGGACATGAGCCAAACCGCTAATGCACAAGCTTGCAACGCGGCCACTGAGAAATGCACCAGTCTGCAAGCCTCTATCCGCTCCGGCCGCTCCTTGGCTAAACCAATCAGCCAACGCCCTATCCGCAGATACCAGCCGCACAGTCCGCGGACTTCACCCGTGCAGCCCTCTCAGAAGAACAATCGGCTTCCACTAGACTTTCCACCAGGCCGTACACAACAGTCCGCCCAGTCCGCCTAGTCCGGCAATGCTGTCCGCCCAGGCCGCCCGACCTGTCCCGTCAACAGCCTGGCAGACAAGCCGGCTAGGATAAACCGCCAGACCTCCCGGCCTCCGAACAGTAACAAACCGCCCGACCTCCATACTACAACAGTAAGGCTGTCCATGGAAGCCTCAGACCGAAGGATATCCATGGACGAGTCATCTGGTGCGTAGAGTGAGGCAGTGATTAAGGGACTACGACAGAGCAATGAGGTGTTGTTGACTATCGTTTTAGGGAAGCAGCTGAGAGTGCAGTACCCTGATGTGGGTCATGTCATTCTGTTCCTCCTAGTCCTTTGGTTCCTCCATTTCAGCTGCCACCAAAGATGAATTTTATCTCGTATTTTCAGCGACTATAACCTCCTACCTATGACGGTAGAGCTGATTTTATGGCTTTGGATGATTGTATTATCACGATCGAGGAGATGTTCTCGTATTCAGGAAATTCTACGGACCGGAGAGTGATAGTTGCCGCTTACCAGCTAAAGGGTCTTACAAAGAGCTGGTGGTTGAGAGCGAAGAAGAACCTCATATATGGATGCTCGTGGGAATCCTTCAAGGAGTTATTGCTGAAGAAATTTCTACCGTCGGTCGAGCGAGACCGCTTGATGAACAACTTTCTGCATCTGAATCAAGGACAACTCACAGTCAATGAGTGTGAGTTAGAGTTCAGCAATTTGAGCCGGTTTGCGCCAGATTTGGTGGCTTCTGAAGCTAGTAGAGTCAAGCGATTTCTGGTTGGTCTTAGGAGTGACATTCAGCAGCTGGCTAGCGCTTATGGATTTGAGAACTATGTTGAGGCAGTGGAAGCTTCTCTTATGGTCGAAGCTATCGATAATGTCAAGAATCGAGGCATGCAAATGAGTAAGGAAAAGAGGAAGTCAGATGATGGTAAGAACTCTCGGGAGTCTGGTTCTGCCTCGAAGAAAAGAAGTAAGGAGGTGTGCAGTTTTTGTGGCCGGTCGGGCCATCCATTCGAGAAGTGTTTCAAGAGGTTTGAAGTTCAGAAGCAGCAATAAGTGCATACAATTCAGAAAGCTCCCAAAGGAGATTTGGTTTGTGCTTCGTGGAAGAAAAAGGGCCATGATGAAGCCCATTGTTTGGATAAGGAGAAGGTCTACTTCCTGTGTGGACAGAAAGGACATTTCAAGTCAAAGTGCCCGCAGTCTCAGCCACTGCTGCAGCCAGTTCCACTTCAAGCCTTGCCTCCGTCACAACTTTTGGATAAAGGGAAGGGCAAGTTAAATGTGATGACTGTGGAGGAAGTGCAGGCCTCCACCCAAGTGATCTCAGGTTTGATTCTAATCTAGTTTCTAGATTTTAGCTTTAGTTTCGATGTTTGTTCTTCTAGATATGTATGCTACTTTATAGGGAAATTTAAGGTAAAGAACCGTTAGGCATGCGTTCTTTTCGATTCTGGTGCTACACACTCATTCGTGGCTAGGACTTTCGTAAAGCATCATCATTTAACTCTCGATCTAGTTAGCTATTCATTTTGCGTTAAGTTTCATTCATGTGATTTGGTGGTGTCGGACTAAGGTATCCAGAGTTGTTCGATCGTTTTAGGTGATTTCCTAGTTTTGTAGATTTGAAGGTGCTAGACCTTGAGGACTTTGATGTGATCTTGGGCATTGACTGGTTGTCCAAATATGATGCGGTTAGCTAATACAAGGTTAAGCATTTGGACTTAAGATGGACAATGACCACCCAAGGAGTGTGTATGGTTTAACGCGCCAGGATTCCTTGATTATTTATGCGGTATGTGCTCGGAAACTTTTGAATTCCAATTATTTTTCTTGTTTGGTTTTTGTTTTGGAAACCGTTAGTAGTTTGCCGCATGTCGAGGATGTTCATGTAGTAAGAGAGTTTTCGGATGTCTTTCCAGACAGTCTTCCTGATCTTCCGCTTGAGAGAGATGTAGAGTTTGTGTGGTAGTACAATGTTTTCGAAGATTGACCTTTGTTCAGGCTACCATCGTTGAGAATCCGTGAGTTGGATGTTCCGCGGACTGCTTTCCGTTCTCGGCATGGATATTTTGAGTTCTTGGTAATTTCCTTCGGATTGATGAATGCAACCTCTGCCTTCATGGACATGATGAACAGAGTGTTCAAAAAGTTTTTGGATCGTTTTGTGGTCGTATTTATTGATGATGTCCTGGTTTATTCCCGGAGTGCTGAGGAGCATGCCTAGCATTTACAGTTAGTTCTATCTACTTTGAGAGAGCATAAGTTGTATGCAAAGTTAAGTGCGAGTTTTCACTACCTCAGGTTTCCTTTTTGGGCCATGTTATGAATAAGGATGGAATTTCTGTTGACCCAGAAAAGATAGCTGTCGTAATGGATTGGAAAAGACCTTCCACACCCAAAGAGATAAGAAGCTTTCTAGGGTTGGTAGGCTATTATAGGAGGTTTGTGTAAGGATTTTCTACGCTGTCTGCGCTGCTGACTAAGCTTGTGCAAAAGAACACAACGTTTGTGTGGAGCGATAAGTGCGATGAGGCTTTTCAGGAATTAAAAATGAGATTGTGCGCTGCTCCAGTGTTGACTTTGCCTACCGAAGGATTGGAGTATGTTGTTTATGTGGATGCATCGCACGTCGGGATTGGATGCGTCTTGATGCAAGAAAGCAAAGTAATTGTGTATCGGTCGAGGCAATTAAAAATACATGAAAGGAACTACACTACTCATGATTTGGAGTTTGCGGTAGTGATTTATGCCTTGAAGTTAAGGAGACATTTTTTGCATGGAGCGTTGTGCAAGATTTACAAGGACCATAAGAGCTTGAAGTACGCCTTCACTCAGAAGTAATTAAATTTGCGCCAGCATAGATGGTTAGAAAATATCGCAGATTACGATGTCGAGATACAATATCATCCGGGCAAAGCTAATGTAGTAGTTGATGCCTTGAGTAGAAAGACTGCGCAGATCTTTAATCTTTCGGTGGAATCCTTGGTGGAAGAGTTTTTGTTAATGGATATTTCTGTTGGACGTTGCGACTCGCCAAGCAGCTTGGAAGTAGCAGAGCCTTCATGAATTACGCTTACAAGGATACATCAAAAGGACGATATTGATTTGTAGTACCTTCGTGGTAGGACTGATAAAGGGGAATTACCAGACATTTCAAATGATGATACAGGTACTTTGAAGTACCGTGGTAGATATTGTATCCCCGATGTTGAGGATATTTGAGATAAGTTGTGCAGGGAGGTGCATGGTTCTAGTGTTGCATACCACCCCAGTTCTACTAAGATTTATAGAGATGTAAAGCAGATCATTTGGTGGTACGGAATGAAGAATGATATAGACAAGTTTTTGTCTGAGTGTTTCACCTGCAAATGTGTTAAGGCAAATCATTAAAGGCCTGGTGGCAAGCTGACTCATTTGGAGATTTCAATTTGGAAGTGGGAGAGTATTTTTATGGACTTTATTACTGGTTTGCCGAGATCTCCCCGAGGACATGATTCAGTGTGGGTCATAGTTGACAGATAACGAAGTGTGCTCACTTCGTGCCATTTAAGATTGATTGCTCCATGAATAAAATAGCCGAGTTATATTTGGATGAGGTCATCAGACTACATGGAGTACTTGTTAGTATTGTGTCAGATCGAGATTCCAGATTTACATCTCATTTTTGGAAAAGTTTATAAGAAGGGTTGGGTTCCAACCTCAGATATTCAACCGCTTATCATCTGTGGACCAATGGTCAGACGGAGAGAGTAAATCAGATTGTGAAAGGTATGATCAGATGTTATATTTTGATCCACGGAGGAGCGTGGGATGAGCGACTGAGATTGATGGAATTCACATATAATAACAGTTATCAGTAGAGCTTGTAGATGTCCCTGTTTGAGGCTTTGTATGGGATACATTGCAGAACTCCCTTGTTTTGGGTCAAAGTTGGCGAAGGACCGTATTCGGGTCCGAAAGCCTTAGAATAAATGAATACTTCTGTGACGCATATTCAAGATAAGCTTCGAATAGCTCAAGTGCATTATGAGAAGAACGCTAATAGGAGAAGGATTCATCTTGAATTTTCAATTGGGGACAGGGTTTTTCTCAAGATTTCTCCGATGTTTGGTGTTAAGAGGTCTGGAAAGAACCACAAGTTGGATGTCAGGTATGTGGGACCTTTCCAACTTGTTAAATGCATCGGAGTGTCATCCTATAGGCTGAGTTTGCCCGCAAATTTTCATGGTGTGCACGATGTGTTTCATGTGAGCCAGTTACAGAAATGTGTGCTTAGTGACCGGCATGTTCTCGATTCGGTGCCCCAGTTGCAGCCTAACCTTTCTTATATTGAAGTGTCTGTTCGCATCCTCGATACTCAGGATCAGGTGTTGCGAAGGAAGACAATACCCATACTCAAATTTTTATGGCGAAACCAAGACATGGAGAGCGCGATTTGGGAGTTGGAGTCAACTATGATGGAGGCTCATCCTCATCTATTCTCCTAGTTTCATTTGGTAAGTGTTTCTATTCAATAACCCTTGGTTATTTTCCTTCTTTATTGGATTCAGTTGTGTATCAAGTTTCGGGACTAAACTTTCTTTTAGGGGGAGTGGCTGTAACACCCTTGATTTTTCGATGTTTATTTTATTCATTTAGTGCGTATTTTTGACGTCTGGGCATTACGTTGACCCGTAGTTGACGGGTACCATTGCTGGAGCATAACTTTTGCTCATTTGGTATCTGAGGTTTTAGCTTAGAATATTAGCTTGGCTAAATTCTAGTGTGTTTTGAGATTTCCCCCGCGAGCCCAGTTTGTTTTGAAACTCGGTGGAGCCTTTTTTGGAAATTTGGTGTTTTGACTTCAGGGAGTTTTTACCCGAGTTTGGTTTGTCTGATTTTGATTTCGACTTCGTCGTTGTATTTGTAGCATCGATATTAGGTTCATAGCGAATTTCATAAAAAACCGAGTTGATTGGATTTATCGGTAGTTTGGACATTTATTATAATAATAATAATATTGATATATTATAAGTATAAATAACCTTACGATTTAGACAGAACCATATTCATCGTCTCCCCTATGCCGTCGGACTATTTTGCGAAAGAGGGAAAATGGCGGACATCGCGAGGCTTCGGCCGTTATATGTAGGTGTTCCGGTGCTCAGAATCGTCGTTGGAGGGTAGATTCGGAAAGCTGTTGCCGAGATCTACGTGTGTGCGGTGAGTCTTTCCCGTTTCTTGAATTTTTGGGCATTAGGGAATTTGTTTTTACCCTTATTTTCTCCGAAAAGTTTCAAGAATCGTTGCCTCGGTGTTCTTGTGGCCATATCCTTGAGGAGGAGCGCTTGCGTGGGCGGATTTCGGGCGGTTAGAGGAAAGTGATGATTTCTTCCCCTTGCCAAGGCTTTTTCTTTGTGTTCTCTGCTTTTTTTCTTCCCTCCTTTCTTTTAGGAGTAGTGTAGGGATCGACCAAGAGTTATCTATGAGTCTAAGTCAGATTCGTCGAGTAATCTCGACGAATTCGTCGAGTATTAGTCTCAACGTTGAGTGAATTTACATTAGTTGAGTTTTAGGCATCGAATTTTAGGCGTCGAGTTCGTCGAGTATCAGGCTTGGTGTTGAGTGATTTGGTTTTTGCGTCGAGTGCCGGTGAGGCTTGTTGGATCTTACGGCGCCCTTAGAGGGGGGGGGGGGGGGTGAATAAGGGTACTTTTTAATTTTCTTACACAATCTAAGCAACCTTTACAAAATGAACAACAACAAAGTAATGGAAGAGAGCAAATGAACACAAGCTAGAAACAACAATGATATATTTCAAAAGAGTTACAATGAATACAATGTGTCTCTATAGAGCTAGAGACAAAGGCTCATGAACTAAAAAGCTTCCTAGTGTATTCGCCGGTTCTTCTACCAAGAACCGGCATGCTAAAGCGTATCTCTCCCTAGATCTTGCTACTAGCCTCCCCTAGATCTAACCACGATCTAGACGCTGCACATAAGGCAACGATTTCTCCCTAAGCCATACAAGGACTTGGACGCCACTCATAAGGCGGTGATTTCTCCCTAAGCCACGTAAGGACTTGGACGCCACTCACAAGGCGACGATTTCCCTTCCGATTACAATGTGAAAATAAATTAAAAAAATAACAAAAACAACTTGAGCACTTTAGGCTAGACATTCCCTTCAAACAAAGCGCTGAAGATGTCGATGAATCCTTGCAAATGATGCTTTTAATGCTTCGCACGTGTCGTCAATCTTCCGCGCTATTTGGCCTTCTTAGAAGTATGGAGTATCTCTCAGTTATGGAGCTCTCTAGATCGTCTATGAAGGTAGGTGCACTCCAGGTAATGAAAAATCTGTCCCTTTCTCAAAAAATGAGAGGCTTTTATATTCTGGCACTATCGCCGGGCGATACTGGGTATCGCCATCGGGCGATAGTGGTAATTGCTGCCACGTGTCCCACGAACTCCTCATTTTCGCATCGCACAAACGTTGAGCGCCGAATCGTGCACTATCGCCGAGCGACACTAGATATCGCCATCTGGCGATAGCAAAATAATGGTAGCCACAAATTCGTCGAACGTCGAGCGAAAATCGTCGAGTGGCGCTATCGCTGAGCGATACTGGATATCGCCATCTGGCGATAGCGAAATAATGGTAGCCACGAAATCGTCGAACGTCGAACGAAAATCGTCGAACGTCGAACGAAAATCATCGAGTGGCGCTATCGCCTGTGGCGATACCTACTATCGCCTGGCGATATCTCCAAGCCATGATTTCGTCGAGCGGAATTACGTCGAGTGTCGAGCGGTATTGTGTCGAGTGGCGCTATCGCCTAGGCGCGATACCCAATATCGCCTGACGATATTGCCTTTGTTCAATTCCGACCCGATTCAGCACCAAACAAATATTAGTTATACACCTGTGTTATCTGCACACCAAACAAAAACATCCAAATATCAAATACAAACAAGATTTGCTATTAGCAAACTAGGAAGCGTGGAATGCATGCTCCAACAATCTCCCCCTTTTGATAATAATAAATCCATTAAGAAAGAAATCATGAATGTTAAAAAAGGTCCACCCAATTTGAGTATCATGACGAAACAAGTGTATGTGCACAATTGCTCTTGGATGAAACACTCCCCCTACATGTGATCTCCCCCTAAATTGAAGCATAGGGAAATTCGTGGTGTAATTAAAAATAACTCAAACAAATAATGTGTCTTCCAAGGGTGCTCAAAGATATAAGAATAGACTGCGGTAAATGATTGCTTTCTTTTGAAAAGTTTCTCCCCCTTTGGTATTGTCAAAAGAGAGGGAAAAGTGCGGCGGAAGCGAAAGAAGGAAAAACACAAAAGAGAGACTCATAGAGGACAGGTGAGCAATGTAGAACAAATAAAATGAGTAAACAGTAACTATGGCAACGTTCAAGAAACTATATCTCAAACACATACACTAGTGAATATGTGTGGTGAAACAGTTCTCAGTCCAATTCTCATAAGAAGAACGTTTAGAGAGGATAATGTTGTGTATATGTGAGATGGTGTGCTGAAACTGATGCGTAGTCTTATAAAAAAAAATGAAAATGCGAATGTTAAAAAAAACATAACATAGAGGTATACATGCGGAGCTATACTCGTACCCAAGAGGGCAGCACCCATAATAAAGAAATTATTCATGACAATGCGCACAAGACACTTTACAATTCTGGCCAAGGTGCTCAACCTCACAATGCTCATGAAGACTTATCAGGAGGGTAGATAGTGCTTGGTGGAGGGTCCTTGTCAGCCATGTAGTATTTGTTTTTTTTTGTTGTTTTTTTTGTTTGTTTTTTGTTTCTTTTTGAAGTGAATCAATCACAAAAGGTTTGTAGTTTTGGGATGATACACTGTGGTTACGTGTTTTTTTGGCTGAACAAAGGAGTTCGAATTCACTTGTGAAAGCAAACAGAATAATTTAATATTATGGTGCATTGGACTAAACTCGGATAAAGCAGAAGCTGAAAGCATGCATCACAAGTGGTTATGGTAAAAACATTCACAATTCACACTTTGTAAGATGGAGGCATACGGAGATTTGCACAACCGTGAGTGAAAGAACATTATCATAACTAAAAGAGTTCTCATACTTAGAGGCATGCAAAAACAATTTCACGAGTTTAAGAACACTAGTATTGAAATATGTAGAATGGATATAAGAGTGGTGAACGTGAGAACCAAGTTAGTATAAAAAGAAAAAACATTCCACCTGGCCTAAAGCTGAGTCAGCAAGACAGTGTGAAGAAGCAGAAAAAAAAAGAAGGCACTATCGCCGGGCGATACCGGGTATCGCCGGTCGGCGATAGTGAGAATTTGTTTAAAAAAGGGTGCAGTCAGTCAAGGCCATCAAAGTGAATCATTTTTCCTGAACACTGAGTGTAGAACGCGGAGGAGGTTACGGCGAAACCCTAAACCTAGGTATGAAAACTTGGATTTTTCCTTGAATGCTTGGTTTTTTTTCTTTTTATGGGTATAAGAGTTAAGAGAGTGCAGCATGTGAGTGTAGATTAAAAATTTCAAGATTTTCAAGTGTGAAAATGTTGATTTGGGGATCTTAAGATACTAGGCTTGTATGAGTGAAATATGTGAAAATTTCCTTGAAGGGAAGTTGTGAAAAACTGATTTGAAGAACACTCACTTGCGGATCTGGTATTTTGGATGAAGGGGGAAACTAGATCTGAAAGCGGAAATGAAGAAAACAGAATTTCCGCTATCACCCAGCGATAGTGGGTGTCGCCGGATGGCGATATTAAAAAAAATTCCGGTTTCTGAAATAAAAAAATGTTATATGCAGAAATGGCTTCCAGTTCGAAGGCTTGAAGAAGCACAGGGAGTGACTCATACTCATCATATCAAGCATTCCCTAGAATAGAGAACACTAACATAGGAATCAGACGGGTGATTGAATTTGACCCGGCCCGGCATGCTCATATTCACGACTTGTTAGCAATGGCGGGAATAATGTCAATTATTATTCCAGACACATTCTCCTCCATGCTCATCCGAGAATTTTACAATTATCTCAAAGATCCGCGATTCACGGAATTGAATGGCGGAGTTCGATCGAAAATTCAAGGACAGATGGTAGAAATAACACATTATGATTTGAGAGATGAATTTGGACTAATAGAGCATGAAACCACGCTAGACGTCGTAGAGAACTATCAAAAGGATAGGGATTGGACATTAATGAACATGGTTTTGCATGTAAATTCCAACAAAACACTAATCCAATCAACGGCCGTCCTGGCGGAGAATGCACGGCTAGTGCAAGAAATACTGAGGCATACCGTCCTATTGAAATCCGGAGACACACGTAAAATAACGGCCCAACTTAGTTAGGTGACATATATGATTTTGGAGCGTGAGCCGTTTGACGTGGCGGATTTTGTTCTCTCGATAGTACTCTACTCATTCAGATTGAAAAGTCCGAATTGGAAGAAATTGAACACCCTACCACTTGGAGCCGTCATCCAACAGATCTTATATAAGAAATACAAGTGGATTGACACCGAATTGTACGTCAATGATTGTATCCTAATGATATATTCGACGAGTGGAACACCTTCCATTGGCCGATCAACACGAGGAGGGTCATCAAGGAGGAGTGAACCGGTGTCCACTATCCGAAACCCGCCAATTCCTAGAGGTGGGTCGTTTCGAGAAGGGTTAGATGACTTGCGAGAGTCATTCGAAGAACATAAGAGGGAAGTGAATAAAAACTTTTTGGGAATCCAGAAATTCTTTAAATTTCTGACCAAAAGTTTGAAGTTGAAGCCTACTCCAGCCGAAGCCGCAGAATGGGAAGATCCGGTCACAGAGCCGCCCCATACATCGACTCGCCGAGCATGTCGGACGCGAAGCAGCGAGCACAGTTCTACAGATGATCAAGGAGAGACCAGTGGAGGGGACAACAGAAATTTTTGAAGATTTCTGGAATGCTGGACATTTTGCCACTATCGTCGGGCGACAGTCACTATTGCCAGGCGACAGTCACTATCGCCGGCGACAGTGAAATTTCTGGAATTTTCTTAGATGTTGATTTCATGCTGTAATATTATTGATCTTGTAATGTTATGTGGTAGTTCTTCTGGAAGAATGTAAGACACTCAGTATGGAACGTTGAAATTGTGTTTTTTTTTATGATTTATAGAACGCTTATTTTGGTGTAATGTTCATGATGTTAACAATGGAATTATGTTAAGGTTTTGTGTGGCTTGCGACGGTAATTTAGTAATTTGACAAGTCTAGAATTCCTAGTTCTAATCGTAAGAGTGAAAAACGGGAATCTGTAAGTGCTTTAGTAAAAATATCCGCAAGCTGTGAATCGGTGCTTATAAAATTGACTTTGATTGTATGTTGTTTTATGTGATCTGTATGAAATGGTGACGTACATCAATGTGTTTCGATCTAGAATGATGAACTGGATTATACGTTAAGTCAATTGCACTTTTATTATCACATTTTAATTCAATGGTTTCATGAACTATACCAAAATCTTCTAATGTTTGCTTCATCCATAAATCTTGTGCACAACAACTGCCTAGTGCTATGTACTCGGCCTCAGTGGTATATAAGGCAATAGAATTCTGTTTCCTACTCGACCAAGAGATAAGTGAAGGCCCAAGAAAATGACAGGTGTCACTGGTGCTTTTACGATCTAATGAACACCCAACATAATTAGAATCAGAAAAGCCATGTAGTATAAATGTATCGTTACGTGGATACCACAATCCTAATTTAGATGTGCCAATAAGATATCTAAAAATGCATTTAACTGCTTTTAAATGTGATTCTTTGGCATTAGCTTGAAATCTAGCACATAAACAAACATCGAACATAATATCAGGCCTAGAGGTAGTCAAATATAATAATGATCTTATCATTCCTCTATAAAGTGTTTGATCTATGGATATTCCATTTTCATCTTTTCCTAACTTTAATGAGACACACATGGGGGTATTTTCTTGTTTGAGATTTTTAAATCCAAATCTTTTTAAAACATCATGAATATATTTAGATTGGCAAATAAAAATGCCATCTTGCTTTTGAGAGATTTGAAAACCAAGAAAATAAGTGAGTTCGCCTACCATGCTCATTTCAAATTCATTCTTCATGATTTCAATAACAATATCACATAATTTCTCATTGGTGGATCCAAAAATAATATCATCAACATATATTTGTAAAACGATAAGATCATCATGGATATGTTTAACAAATAAAGTACAATCAGCACTGCCCATTTTGTAATCATTTTTCAATAAATAAATAGTCAATCTATCATACCATGCTCGGGGTGCTTGTTTCAAACCATACAAGACTTTTTCTAATTTATAAACATGATCAGGAAATCTAACATCAACAAAGCCTGGAGGTTGTTCTACATAAACCTCCTCCTTAATATACCCGTTAAGAAAAGCAGTTTTAACATCCATTTGAAATAACTTAAACTTCTTAAAACTTGCAAATGCAAGAAATATTCTAACTGCTTCTAAATGTGCTACGGGTGCAAAAGTTTCATCAAAATCTATTCCTTCTATTTGTGAATATCCTTTTGCTACGAGTCTGGCTTTGTTCCTAGTGACCCTAGATTCACTATCAAGTTTATTTTTAAAAATCCATTTAACCCCTACAACTGGATGATTTGACAGTCTTTTTACTAACTTCCAAACTTTATTACGTTCAAATTGATTAAGCTCGTCATTCATAGCTAAAAACCAAGAATTATCATTTAAAGCAGCTTCAACGCTTTTAGGTTCTATATCAGAAATAAAGCACATATTTGAACATAATTCATGTACGGATGAACGAGTACTTACGCCTCTTGATGGTTCTCCAATAACCAAATTTTGGGGATGATCTTTTGAAAACTTTAGTTCACTCGGAGGCACATATCCTTGCTCTTCTTCTTCTTCTTATTCAACCCCTTTTTCTTCATTTTTGTCTTCAAGGTTGTCATCGTCATCCACCCTTTGTAGAGGGGAGAGCTCTTCATTGTTACCTGTATTATTAGCTTCTACACAAGGAGAAAACTCATCAAATTTAACATGTATTGATTCTTCAACTACTTTAGTCCTCTTATTGTAAACTCTATAAGCTTTATATGTAGAAGAATAGCCAATAAAAATGTCTTCATCACAGTTCTCATCAAATTGGCCTAAATTATCCTTAGTGTTCAAAATAAAACATTTGCATCCAAAAACTTTAAAATAAGACACATTCGGTTTCTTTTGAAAATACAACTCATAAGGTGCTAATTTTAAGATGGGTCGAAGCATAACACGATTAATAACATAACAAGAAGTACTAACAGCTTCAGCCCAAAATGATCCAGGTAATTTGTATTCAGATAACATAGTGCGAGCTAGTTCTTGCAAAGTTCTATTTTTCCTTTCCACCATACCATTTTATTGCGGTGTACGGGGATCAGAAAATTCATGTTTAATTCCTAACTCATTGCAAAAAGAAACAAATTTCTCATTATCAAATTCACCTCCATGATCTGAACGAATGCATTTTATTTTTAATTCTATTTCATTTTGAACATGTGAACATAATTTGGAAAATTCTAAAAATGCATCAGATTTAGACGATAATAAAATTGTCCAACTAAAACGAGAGAAATCATCAATCAAAACAAAAGTATACTTTCTACCTTCTAGGCTTAGTGTATTAACAGGAACAAACAAATCCATATGTATCAATTCTAAAGGCCTAGTGGTGGAAACAATATTTTTGCTTTTAAAGGAAGATTTCGTAAACTTCTTTTTGACATGGTGAACATAAGAATGATAAATTTCCATGCAAAGAAGGTAAACCTTTAACAAGCTGATTTTGAGACAATTTTATGATAAGTTTGGAACTAGAATGTCCAAGACGTCTATGCCACAAATCTAATTCCTCATTTTTAGAAATAAAACATTTTACCGAAGAATGTGATAAGTCATTAAATCTAATCATGTAAACATTTTGAAATCTAGGAGCGGTAATAACACATCATTTGTTTTAGAGTTAATAATTTTGCATAGGTTTGAAGATGAATCAAACAATACTTTTAAGCCAATATCACATAGTTAACTGATTGAAATTAAATTATGCTTTAAACCTTTAACATATAAAACATTTGAGATAGAAAATGATTTGTTACCTACTACTCCAATGCCGATGATTTTCCCCTTTCCATTGTCTCCAAAAGTAACTACTCCTCCTTTCTTCATCTCCAGGCTAAGGAACTTTGATTTATTGCCCGTCATGTGCTTGGAACACCCTGAGTCCAAGTACCACACATCTTCTTTGTCCCTAGCCTGCCAACACACCTAGAAAGAGGATAAGATTAAAGATCCGGCTACACAAGTGGTTCCTCACCTAGAATATGTGGAAACCTTAGGCACCCAGATTTGTTTAACTGAACAGTATCCCTTCTTTTTACAAGTATATGTTGTGTGACCAAACTTATAACATTTAGTACACTTGATGAAAGGAGACGACGAGTTTTTTAAAATAAATTTTGACCTGGAAGTTACAGGGACATTTGATTTATTGTTTTTATCCTGAAAATAAAATTTTCTGGAATTTTTCCTAACGCCGGCGACAGTGGATGTCGCCGGGTGATAGTGCTCTTGGGAGTATCCAAGTCCGAATTTTCCAGAACCATAGTACTGGTTTCCCAAAATCATATTTAGAGATTTTTGGCCCACTCCAAATTTGTTTGTGGCCATTTCTAAATTTTGGACTTGTCCCCTTAACACATTATTTTCGGCAACTATGGTGCCGCAACGATTAGCGAAGGACTTCTTGCTGCCTTCCACTTGAGATTGAGAGAATTTTAGAGATCTCTCTAAGGCTTCTTTCTCTTTTGTAAGAGTTTCAACCCGAGTCTGAGTATTAGAGAGATCTTTCTCAAGTTCCACTATCTTTGTCAAAGAGGGACAATCCTCTTGACACGACACTTTCTTCTTTCCAAGAACTTTTATTTCATTTTTTAGTTTTTTATTTTCTTTAATTAAAACTTTATTTTCAGATTTGATCAGTTTAATTTCATGCCATGTTTTATCCAAAAAATCACAAGTACTCAAAAATTCAGAATATAAATCATCAAAGGTTTCAGGAGGTACCTCAGTATCGCTCTGGACACTGCTTCCTTCATCATAAGATGAAGCGCTCTTTCCCATCAAGCACATGTTGGCCTCCTCTTCTGTTTCTGACCCAGAACTACTCGACACCTCAGAAGTGGCTTCATCCCACGTTTCAGCCTTTAGGACCTTCTTCCTATCTTTCTTTCCGTACCGCTTCTCCTTCAGCTCTTTCAGATATTTTGGGCACTTGCTCTTTATGTGACCAATCTTCCTGCAATGATAGCATTCAGGTAGCGATCTATCTTCATCATCCTCTTCTTCAGCTTGGGATTTTCCTTTCCTATTCCCATACTCTTTCTTCTTGAAAGAATTTCTTCTTTCAGGATTTTTCATAAATCTCCTGAATTTCTTCACAAACAAACTCTCTTCATCTTCATCACACTTTCATCAGACTCGCTTTCCTTCTCCTTGTTGGTCTTCAATGCCAAAGATTTCTTTCTTGGCTCTAATCTATACTCTTGTTGTTGAATCCTCAACTCTACTTCATGAGTTTTCAAGTTGCCTATGAGATTCTCAATTTGGAGAGACTTTAGATCGTGTGACTCTGAGATGGCAGTCACTTTAGGATTAAACTTTGGGGGAAGCTATCTAAGTATTTTACTCACCAAATCTCCATTTGAAAAATTCTTCCCTAGAATCCTCGAGTCGTTTACTATCTTGCTAAACCTCGTGTACATGGAGTCTATATCTTCATCAACCTCCATCTTGAACTTCTCAAACTCTGATTCTAGCTGGAAAAGCTTCGAGTCCTTTACCTGCGTTGTTCCTTCCTGAGTAACTTCAAGAAGATTCCAAATATCATATGCAGTATCACATGCACAAACACGGTTACATTCAGTCCTATCTAGAGCACAAAATAAAGCGTTCATTGCCTTAGCGTTATTTTTACATCGAAGCTTATCAGCTTCGTCCCATTTGTCCTTGGGTTTCTCCATAGAAACACTTCCTAAAACAGTAATAGGGGCAGTGTAGTGTGTTTCTACCATGCCCCAAACATCAATATCTAGTGCTATTAGAAAGAATCACATTCGAGCTTTCCGATAGTTGTAGTCAGTGCCCGTGAATAAGGGAGGTCTACTAATACCTTGCCCCTCAGAAAATGCGTGCGTGTTTTGCGCCATTACTCCTGATGGTGAAACCGTTTTTGGAGTAAACCTGCTCTAATACCAAGTGTTGGATCTTACGGCGCCCTTAGAGGGGGGGGGGGGGGTGAATAAGGGTACTTTTTAATTTTCTTACACAATTTAAGCAACCTTTACAAAATGAACAACAACAAAGTAATGGAAGAGTGCAAATGAACACAAGCTAGAAACAACAATGATATATTTCAAAAGAGTTACAATGAATACAATGTGTCTCTATAGAGCTAGAGACAAAGGCTCATGAAATAAATAACTTGCTAGTGTATTCGCCGGTTCTTCTACCAAGAACCGGAATGCTAAAGCGTATCTCTCCCTAGATATTGCTACTAGCCTCCCCCTAGATCTAACCCCGATCTAGACGTTGCACACAAGGCAACGATTTCTCCCAAAGCCACACAAGGACTTGGACGCCACTCACAAGGAGGCGATTTCTCCATAAGCCACACAAGGACTTGGACGCCACTCACAAGGCGGCGATTTCCCTTCCGATTACAATGTGAAAATAAATGAAAAAAAATAACAAAAACAACTTGAGCACTTTAGGCTAGACACTCCCTTCAAACAAAGCGCTGAAGATGCCGATGAATCCTTGCAAGTGATGCTTTGAATGCTTCGCACGTGTCGTCAATCTTCCGCGCTATTTGGCCTTCTTAGAAGTATGGAGTATCTCTCAGTTCTGGAGCTCTCTGGATCGTCTATGAAGGTAAGTGCACTCCAGGTAATGAAAAATCCATCCCTTTCTCAGAAAATGAGAGGCTTTTATATTCTGGCGCTATCGTCGGGCGATACTGGGTATCGCCATCGGGTGATAGTGGTAACTGCTGCCACATGTCCCACGAACTCCTCATTTTCGCATCGCACAAACGTTGAGCGCCGATTCAGGCACTATCGCCGAGCGACACTAGATATCGCCATCTTGCGATAGCGAAATAATGGTAGCCACGAATTCGTCGAACCTCGAGCGAAAATCATCGAGTGGTGCTATCGCTGAGCGACACTGGATATCTCCATCTGGCGATAGCAAAATAATGGTAGCCATGAAATCGTCGAACGTCGAATGAAAATCGTCGAACGTCGAACGAAAATCGTCGAGTGACGCTATCGCCTGTGGCGATACCTACTATCGCCTGTGGCGATACCTACTATCGCCTGTGGCGATACCTACTATCGCCTGCCGATATCTCCAAGCCATGATTTCGTCGAGCGGAATTGCGTCGAGTGTCGAGCGGTATTGTGTCGAGTGGCGCTATCGCCTAGGCGCGATACCCAATATTGCGTGGAGATATTGCCCTTGTTCAATTCTGACCCGATTAAGCACCAAATAAATATTAGTTATACACCTGTGTTATCTGCACACCAAAAATAACATCCAAATATCAAATACAAGCAATATTTATTATTAGCAAACTAGGAAGCGTGGAATGCATGCTCCAACAAGGCTTAGTCTAATTTGTCATGTAATCTCGATGAATTCATCGAGTATTGACTGTTTGGCATCGAGAGCAATGCATGAACCAGACGACGTTGAGTGCTTTGAGTGTTAGTGCCTTTGGCGTCAAGTGCACTGAGTGGACTCAGCTAGGCGTCGAGTGAAGGCATTGAGTGAAGTAAAATCGTGGAGTTAAGTCCAGGCGCTGAGTGGACTCAGCGTGGCATCGAGTATACTTGATGAATTCCCCGTGGACTTGGGTAATTTTGCTGATTCTTCAAGTATCAATGTAATTTTAGCCAAATCGTCGAGTATCGTTAAGATAGTTAATTTTGCTAAGTATGATTCATCGAGTGTCTACTGTATTCGTCGAGTATCCTCGATGAATTAGTGTGGACTTAGTTTTTCTTGCCTAATTGAGTCCAATTCGTCGGGTTTTGCCTTAGGGTGTTTTTTTGGGATATTTCTTCCTTTTTTTTTCATTGGAGTAATCCTGTGTTTTTGATGAGGTTTTATCGGTGTTTTATGGAAGTTTTTGGTGTGGTCCATGGTTCGCAGTGGATAAAGGACCACCAACCTAAGGCCGACTTTTGGATCTTTGCATTGATGGGTTTACCCGATGTTGGTTTGTGATTGTTGGTGTGTGGAGTAAGAGACCACCACTACAGGGGCCGATAGTTCCCCGGATTTGGGTGTGTCAGGAAATATGACCACCTTTCCTTGGGCCCATGTGAAGTTTTTACTATTGTTGTGTATAAGAGGAGACCACCACCACGGGTGCCAGATTTTGCCGGTGTTTATGCTCATTCTATGATGAGTTTGCTACTCTTATTTATATTTATACACTTACTTATACAAATGTTTTATCAAGCATAGATCTTTATCGCACTTGGTGCAACTTGGGATATCTAATACTTGTGAGTCCCTCTTATTACTTTGTGGTTGAGTGCTGATTTTTCCTTTCAGTTTTCCTGCTTGGGTTGGTAACCCTTTGACTCTTTTACTTTCATATGAAACCGATCTTTGTTTTCCACTTGTATTTTCTTGCTGTGGTATTCTTTTCTTTAGAATACCTCAGGTTTGGAGCAGTAGCTGGTTGAGCGGCTAGGGTTGTTGGTTGCTGCTTTTCTGCAGTTGTGGCAATCACCTTTTCCTCACCACTGTGAGGTAGTGTTGTTGTTTTATTGTTTAGTTCAGACATACATGCTACTTTTGGTGGATTCGTGTCAGGTTGTTGATGCCCACTGGAGTTTTTATATTACTGAGTTACTTACTAGCTACTTAGTCTCTTATGGATGACCTGTTAGTTTTACTTGCTCTCTGGGAAGATTTTATGCTAGGATTGCATGTTAGTTATTTTTAAAAGGTATAAAAGTATCATTTGGACCATCTCATTCATAGCATTGTTTTAAACCAAAGACACTATATTTTAACTAACTTAAAAGCTATTTCTATAATGATATTAAACCTAGAGGTACGCATATCATGAGTTTTCCCCTTCAGGTGTTTATGCTCATGTAGGATGTTATTCAATAAAAACAAATTATTTATCGCAGTGTATATTCATATTTTTACTAATGGACTAGTTGATCCACTGAGTGGAGGGATACGACCATCAAAACTTCACTTAAATTATAGTTTTATTCATAATAAACTTGAGGATTTCTTATAAAGTGTTAGGTTTGAGTTTTTGTCTGAGCGCCTGTAGTTATCCCCTGCACGACATGGCATCATGACACATGTTTTCTCTTACTCTGTATATTGTATAATTGCGGAGAAAATGCAAGTTGTGACACACTATTCTCCACGTAGTTTAAGAAGATGCTGAGCAGAAGGAGTTAGCGGAAGAATAAAGGCTCTTCAAGATCCACCTCAAGGAAGCCCTATTCCAGCAAGGACAAATCCATAAATGGCCCCTCAAGAAAAAGGTATGACTACAAGCAGAACAAACATGTTAAGACTAATGTTGTTTGTTACTATTGCAACAAGAGTGGATAAACCATTGCTGACTGTCAAGTTAAGAGGAAGGAGCACATGGAGTCTGGAGGGAAAAAGCATCACAAGGACAAGAAGGCTGAAAAGAGCTTCTTGGACGAGAAGACTGTCAGCCTATCAGACAGTGATTCTGATTCTTCAGAATCAGATAAAGAGGAGGCCTAAATTGGTCTCATGACTATTGAAGAAGTGGTTGAACATCCTGCTGCCCCATCTGGTATAAGGGCCCTACTATCCTCTGTTGACAGTGACTGTGAAGAGGATGAGTTCAGTCTCATGGCCATATCAGAAGACAATCATGACAATCTTATTCCTGATGAGGTGCACTTTATTCCTATCTCTTCCTCTATCTATGAGTCTGGATCAGAATCTGAAGCATCCACTTCCTTAAGTGGGAATGATGATTCAGAATCTGAAGATGATGTCAATCAATTGATTGACAATTATGGTGCAATTATGGATGCTCTAAAAAAGAGAAAAAGGCTTGTCAAGAGACAAGTTGAGGAGATTGTCTCCCTAGAGCAAGTTGCTTCCCTACAGTCTGAGTCAGCACCCTTGCTAGCTTAGATAAAGAGGTAAGTTAGTCAACTAAAGATAATCTCAATTATCCAAATTAGTACCATTAGCAAGAAAAATAAGATCATCATGGATCTTAAAGAGAAGCTTCTCAAGGAGAAGAAGATTTTGGCTGAATTCTCTAAGCCCAAAACTATGTTGCCACTGATTGACTCCTTCACCTCTCAAAAGGATACAAGAGGTTTGGGGTTCAAGTGGAACTCAAGAGCTGCCCATTCCAAAGGGAAAGACAAAGCTCTTGTAGTGCCTCAAACCACCTTTAAAAAGGTAATCCTCCCTTCCAACAGGTATGACCAGGACAACATATATGGTCATTGGAAGAATGAGAGCTCTTCCTATATGAATACTAGGGTATATTATAATGGATTGAGAAAGGATATGGGTGTGAGTGCATTGAAGGCTCCCCATGAGGAAATCAAAATGACCCATTATGGACCATTTGTGTTTGGTGCTTCATCCCCCACACTCAAGGATAAGGCAGTGGCATATTCTCAGGTTCCTCCAGCAAACAACTTGACTAAAGGTAAGCCAGTCAGTAAGTCACACCTGGTAGTTTTTGAAGCCATCAACTCTATGTCAGCTGCAAAGATGACATCTGTTGGTTTCCACTCAGAATAAGCCATATGCATCCACTGGCAGACTAACGTTTAGTCAGATTTTTGCTGAAAGAAATAAGAAGGTTGTTACTCTCCCCTCTGTACAGACAACTTCTTCCAAGGCTGTTCAGAAGAGGATATAAAACATTCATGAATGCTAGAGCTGTGAAAAGATGGGACACTTTACCATAGATTGTTGGCATAACCATAGTGTGCTAAGGATAAGGGTGAGTCTTCCTGTCAGGATTGTTACAGGTAGACATGTTCACTTTCAGGCTAACTTGAACCAAGGACCCAATCTCTTTTGGGGTCCTAAGGTAAACTAATTTTTGTTTGCAGGATAGTCCAAGTACCCATACAATGTCAATATGCAACTTGGACAGTGAATGTTCCAGACATATGACTGGAACAAGGAGCCACCTTAAGGATTATACTCATGTGAAGAATGGACCTAAGGTGATCTTTGGAGGTTCAAACAGAAGAATCACCAAGGGCTATGGTATGATCACCAATGGAATAGTATCCATCACAAAAGTAGCTTATACGGAAGGATTGCAACATAATCTGATTAGCATAAGCCAACCATGTGATATTGTGTAACGCCCCGAAACTCAAAAGAGGAACGGGCAGCATTTAGAACCAAGTTCGGTGCTTGGTAGAGGTCGCACGGCCTGGGACACGGGCGTGTCAAGGGCTGTGACGTGCTCGGGTTCGACGAGTTTTCCGAGTGGTCAACAAAAATGCATTCGATGATCGTCGAGACAACGAACACAGACTGAGACACGTGCGTGTCCCAGGCTATATCCTGCTCGGGCTATTAGCCGAGCTATGTCGGGGGGAGGAACACGGCCTGGAGCCCAAGCGTGTTCTGGTTGACACGGGCGTGTCGAGAACCCGTGTACTATTCGGGATGTTTTTGGTCCTGTGTCGATGGAGGAACATGCTCCGCAACACGAGCGTGTACTGATTGACACGGGCGTGTCAAGTGTGACACGGGCATGTCAAGAGCCCGTGTCCTAGCCTGGATGCGACGGTTTAGGCATCGATTGAGGCACACGGCCTTGGACACGGGCGTGTCACATGCCATGTTCGGCCTAGGAAATGGATTTTAAGTACGAATCGTGGCCATCCATTTCCTTCTTTTGGGATCCAAGGGCCCAGGCTGGCTCTTGCTGGGTTATATCCGAGAATAGGGTTTGAAACCCTCATTTCCCATTGAGTTTCTCTTTCTAAAAGCTTTAGAGAGAGGGGAGAGCAAGGAAGAAGGTGGAGGAGAGTTCCGGCCGCCGGTGGAGCTTCAGAGCCCCAAATCGCAAGCCGAGTTCAGATCTACGGAGGTGAGGCCGTTACGGTACTTTTCATCAGTCTAGATCTTCATGGAGCCAAATAGAAACACTGGGGTAACTATTCTCTTCTTGGACATGTGAAGTCCTCTTTCCTTTTTGCATAGGAAGCCCGCTTTCGTGAGTATGCGGTGAGTGTGAGGTATTCCATCGGGTAGACATGAATAGTCCCCGTTGTTTTGCATGTAGAGTCCGGAATAGAAGTATGGACATAGGCATGGTGTGTGAAGCCTACCCAAACAAGTTGGTCTAGATCGGTGATGTTGCATTGCATGAATGGACGGAGAAGACTCCGCACCGATGGTTGTTTTTTTCGGGTTTTCTACGTGGTAGATTGCAACAGGGAACCTTGGGGACTAACCCTAAGGTGCACCCAGAAAACTAGGCAGATGCGTGATTCTGCCATCTTGGTGGCCTGGGAGCCAACTTGCACATAACTGGGTTATGTGAAATTTGGGTGATCGATTTAGGACTTGGGAAAGCTTGACCCGCACATATGGCTTAAATTGGCGTTGCGGTGTGAGCAACGGGTTAGTTGGAACCGTACCCACTCTATGTCATTCGATACAAGCGACCTAAAGTACGTAGGACTTGCCGTTGGCGTAGATGGAGAGAGTCTTAGGCTTTGGCTGAAAAAGACTAAAATGCTCACTAGTTTACCGTCTAAGTGGCGGTGGTGGACCGAGTTCACCGAATAAGTGCCCTGAGAGCACGGGGTGTGTCGTCGTGTGTGCCTATGCCTGTGATGAAGTGTGCTTAAATTGTACTTTCACTATCTTGTTTTGCTATGCTAATAAAGTACAGGGATGGAGCATCGTCGCCCCGCATTTAGGAGCGGGGTCGTTATAATTTGGTCATCTTTAGCTGACCGTTGCTTTTGTTTGCCACCACTGCGGTGGATTGTTGCTTGCAGGTGCTGCGAAGCCTAGTGGCAAATAGCGGACACTGAGCCGGCCCTCGAAGGCCTATGCTAATGTTTACTTTTATTTTCATGTGTGACCGGCCCGCGTGCCGAGGTTTGGAAGACACTATTTGTATAAGTAAACTCTTGTAAGGCCATAAGGCCAAGTACTTTGTGTATATTGTACGTTCATTCCTTTTGAGTTATTGTTAGTGGACATTCATGTTGTGGCTGATTTCTTATTTTGCAACATTTAAATTGCTTCCGCTAGAATGTACTCTGTGTAGGACGTGTGTATTGGGAGGATGGTTTCATTGTGTAACCCTTCGGTCTGTCCGTGGTATATGGCGTCGGGCGCCGGCCGAACCTACTGTTATATGTTATGTGACGGATATGTGGTGTTATAATTTGGTATCAAACTACCGGTTTCGGTCAACTTAAATGAATTCGTGGGCGAATTCTTTTAAGGGGTGGTGAGCACATGTGTGTGCGTCATCGTTATAACATAAAAAGAACCCATGAATGTCCACTTAGGAATGAAAATACACATGTTTGAGGAACCTGCGTGTTCCTATAATTGTTTTTGCAGTTTTGTTTGGTCGCTTAACGGTGTGTTGTACGACTATAGGTGGCCAGGAGTGGCGCACGGAGGTCAGAACGCTCGCTTTCTGAGGGATGTAGTGCACCTAATGACGTGCCTGCAACCCTTCCCTCTGCTGAAACCATAAGAATGGTTGTTGAACCAGTCTTCGTTGTGATTGATGCACAAAATGGAAGACGTGTGCAGTCCCTTATTCCTGAGATAACTCCAACGCCGGGTGGAGTGATGGAGCAGACGACATTTAAAGGACCATTGGGTCAGCAGTTGAACATGCTTCTAGTGTAGGGTACGCACTCAGTTAAGGAATATTTGCAGGCATTTCTTATGATAAGATGCTACCCAGGCTCTGAAGTGGAGAGCGAGCAATCTATGGTCGATAGATTTTATAATGGCCTGCGCGACGAGTTACGAGTTTTACTACAAGGACCAAAATTATTGGGATTCCGAGCCTTGGTCGAGTCGGCTAGATCTTTGGAAGTAGATTTTGCAAAAGCCAATCAGACATTGGAGTTTAGGGTACTAAACTCTCCAGATTCTTCAAAGTCTGCATACCGAAGGAGGAGGAAAAAGAAATCTAAAATGTCTACTGGACATGCTCCATATGGTTGTTTTAATTGTGGCAAGGGAGGGCACTTTGCCCGAGATTATCGTAATGGCGCACTGAAGATAAAGGAAGCTATGACAGGAGCAGTTATAGGACAGAGTGTCAAAGCACGTAGTGGTATCCCAATGTCACAGAAGACTGGATCTGGAGCAGCCATTGGGAGGAAGACAATTATATGTTTTAACTGTGCGATGCCGGACATTTTACCCGAGACTGTTGGAGCGGACGTCGGAAGTCTGAAAAGAAACCTGGATCTACCTACGAGGAGAAGGGCAAGGGGTCGGAGGCAACTGCATCGCATTATGCCCAAACCCAGCCAAAAGTGTACAACCTTAGCTAGTAGGAGTCCATGAAGCAGTTTAGCGTGGTGACAGGTATGTATAGCAGGTTAGCTTTAAATACTTGTTGCCCTACGCGTGTTAGCCTATGACTGGTTGTGTTAGGCTTGTTTTGATTTTCGATTATATGACAGGAGCACTGTTCGATGTGGAAGCTTCGCATTCTTTTTGTCTGAAGAGTTTGTATCGCGCATCGGAGTACCTTCTTCAATGGCAAGGGACAAATTGGATGGACTGCCGCCTACGGGTGCCCTATGCGCGCGGATAGAGTTTGTTGCATAAAAGTAAGGCATGTGAGTCATGTTGATGACTTGCGAGTGTCGTTATTGACGATAGTAAAGTGCGATGTGATATTTTGTATGGACTGGCTCTCGGAGCAGCATACATACATTGTTTGCAATCACAAGGAGGTCAATTTGGGAACTGGTCGTGAGACGACATTTGCAGGCTTGTAAGGGTCGATGAAGACTTTAATGTCTGCTCTTCAGGGGGGGTTAAGGCAGTTCGTGCTGGTGTAGAGCTGTTCTTCACGCTAGTGGAGGCTTCGAAGCCTAAGCCTACTTTGGACAGCATCCTAGTGGTATCTGAGTACCCTGATGTGTCCCCTGGCGATCTCCCTGGAGCCCCACCTCAGCGAGAGATAGACTTCACTATTGAGCTAGTGCCAGGTGCCAAACCTATGTCACGCTCTCCGTATCGGTTAGCGCCTAAGGAGATGGCGGAACTGAAGGTTCAACTTCAAGAGCTGTTGGAACAGGGATATGTGCATCCAAGTTCGTCGCCTTGCAGCGCACCGACATTATTTGTGAAGAAGAACAATGGAAGCTTGAGAATCTGTATCGATTATCGAGAGCTGAACAAGTTAACAGAGAAGAACAAGTACCCGATCCCAACAATTGATGATCTATTCGATCAGTTAGTCGGGTCATCAGTGTACTCAAAATTGGATCATAAAATCGGATATTGTCAGCTGAGAATAAGGGAAAGTGATATCCCCAAGATAGCTTTTAGCACGAGATACAGGCATTATGAGTTTACGGTCATACCATTTGGGATGGAAAATGTGCCATCCATGTTCATGGACTTTCAGAGAGTACCTGGACCACTTCGTGATCATCTTTATCAACGATATATTTGTGTACTCACAGAGTGAGGAGGATCACTTTAAGCATCTGCATTTGGTGTTGGAGATGCTGAGGAGGAATCAACTGTACGCCAAGTTCTCCAAATATAAGTTTTGGTTGTCCTCAGTAGCGTTCCTTGGTCACATAGTTAGTGGAGAGGGAATTGCGGTGGATCCGACGAAGATAGTTGCTATACGGGAGTGGTTTGTGTTGTCTAAGGTAGCGGAAGTCCGGAGTTTTCTGGGGCTTGCAGGCTATTACAGGCACTTCGTGGAGAACTTCTCGCGGATAGCGTTACCCCTCACGACTCTAACGAGGAAAGAGCAGAAGTTTGTTTGGACTCCTGAGTGCACACAAGCTTTCGAAGAGTTGAAAAGTCGGTTGACCACAGCGCCTGTTCTAAGTTTGCCGAGTGGGACCAAAGGCTTTGAGATCTACAGTGATGCTTCGGGCAGTGGATTGGGTTGTGTTCTACTACAGCATGGAAGCGTGATAGCTTATGGCTCGCGTCAGCTGAAGGTGCATGAGAGGAATTATCCGGTCCATGACTTGGATTTAGTGGCCGTGATATTTGCCCTAAAGCTGTGGAGGCGTTACCTGTATGGGGTGAATCTCGATATCTATAACGACCACAAGAGCCTGAAGTACTTATTGATCAAAAGGATCTAAACATGCGACAACGGGGATGGATGGAGTTCTTGGGGAACTTCACATTCAATATTCATTATGTGCCTAGGAAAGGCAATGCGGTTGCGGATGCGTTAAGTCGCAGAGCCATTGCGCAAGCCAATTGGTTGTCGGTTCATGACGAGCGTTTGTTACGGGAGTTGGAGGCATTGGAGATCTCTTGTGTTGACATGCATACTAGTGCCGAAGCGCAATTGAACTGGACAGAAGTTCAGTATGACCTAGCTGATCGGATCCTGCAGGCTTTGGATTTGGATAGCAACATGAAGCAAATCATGGTTGAGGCTTTGGATGGGTCAAATTCCCAATTTGATGTTGTAGATGGATTATTATGGAAGGACAGTCATCTGTGCGTCCCAAATGTGGGCAAACTGTGGGTGGAATTGACGTACGAGGCTCATCACACCTAGTACTCGATTCACCCAGGGAGCACGAAGATGTACCGTGATATGAAGAAGTTGTTCTGGTGGCTAGTAATTAAGAAGGATGTGACACTGTACGTGGTGAAGTGTCAAACATGCGCCTTAGTGAAGGCGGAGTGCCAGAAGCCTGGAGGTTTCTTGAACTCCTTGCCTATCCCGAAGTAGAAGTTCGACGATATTACAATGGAATTTGTGCATGGTTTGCCAAGGTCACAGAAGGGAAACGACTCCATCTGGGTGATCGTAGATCGGTTGACGAAGGTGTCGCACTTCATTCCGAATAGGAAGGATGATTCTGTGGAGAAATTGGCAAAATTCTATGTGGATAATATTGTTCGGCTTCACGGTGTGCCCCACAGCATCGTGAGTGACTGAGATGGATGGTTCACGTCCAATGACTGGAGGTTGGTGCAACAAATGCTGGGAACCAAGCTGAGTTTCAGCACGGCCTTTCATCCACAGACGAATGGTCAGACCGAGAAAGTCAACAAGATGATGGAATACATGCTTCGCATGTGCGTCTTAGATTTCGAGAAGCAGTGGGAAGATAACCTGTACTTGGTGGAATTCGCCTATAACAACAGCTACCAAGCGAGCATTCAAATGGCGCCCTTCGAGTCCCTTTATGGTAGGAGATGTCGCATGCCATTGTCATGGTTGGAAACTGGTGAGTCGAAGTTGTACAATCGGCATGAAGTGGAAGATGCAACCTCGTTGGTGCGAACCATTCGAGAAAGATTGCTAATCGCTCAGGACCTGCAAGCTAAGTACTATAATGCCAAGCATATGAACGTGGAGTTTGCTATTGGCGACTGGGTGTATTTGAAGATTAAGCCGTTCAAGGGTGTCTCACGGGTATGATGCTTGAAAAAGCTAAGCCCGAGGTACCTTGGACCGTTTGAAGTTCTGGAACGGATTGGTGAAGCAGCTTATCGATTAAAGCTATCAACGGAACTGGGTGGTCTACACGACATATTCCACATATCGGTGCTGCGGAAGGCAGTGAAAGAGCCTTCGTAAGTGATTGCGGTAGATCAAGTACCAGTTGATAATAGGTTGACGACGAAGGTCAAGTCCGTTCACATTGAGGTCTCGAAAGTCAAGTGATTGCTTAACAAGCATATCAGGATGGTCAAGGTCCGTTGGGACAACTGCGGTCAGGAGGAGCTCTCGTGGGAGTGAGAGCAGACCATGCTCGAGGAGTACCCAGAGTTATTCCACTCAGGTACCGTTTAGGTTTTGTATATCTTTTCCTATCTGTAATTTCGGGATGAAATTCTTTTAAGAGGGAGAGAATTATAATGCCCCGAAACTCAAAAGAGGGATGGGCAGCATTTAGAACCAAGTTTGGTGCTTGGTAAAGGTCACGCGGCCTGGGACACGGGCGTGTCCAGGGCCGTGTCATGCTCGGGTTCGATGAATTTTCTGAGTGGTCGACGAAAATACAGTCGACGATCGTCGAGACAGCGAACACAGCCTGCGATACGGGCGTGTCCCAGGCTGTGTCCTGCTTGGGCTGTTAGCCGAGCTGTGTCTGGGGGAGGAACACGGCCTAGAGCCCATGCATGTTCTGGTTTACACAGGCATGTCAAATGGTACACGGGCGTGTCGAGAACCCGTGTTCTCTTCGGGATGTTTTTGGCCCTGTGTCGATGGAGGAACACGCACCACAACACGGGTGTGTACTGATTGACATGGGCGTGTCAAGTGTGACACGGGCATGTCAAGATCCCGTTTCCTGGTCTGGATGCGACGGTTTCGGCGTCAATTGAGGCACACGACATTGTACACGGGCGTGTCACAAGCCGTGTTCGGCCTAGGAAATGGATTTTAAGTACGAATTGTTGTCGCCCGTTTCCTTCTTTTGGGAGCCAAGGGCCCAGGCTAGCTCTTGCTGGGTTATATCTGGGAATAGGGTTTGAAACCCTCATTTCCCTTTGAGTTTCTCTTTCTAAAATCTTTAGAGAGAGGGGAGAGCAAGGAAGAAGGTGGAGGAGAGTTCCGACTGCCCGTGGAGCTTCGGAGCCCCAAATCGCAAGTCGAGTTCAGATCTACGGAGGCGAGGCCGTTGCGGTGCTTTTCATCCGTCTAGATCTTCATGGAGCCAAAGAGAAACACTAGAGTAACGATTCTCTTCTTGGACATGGGAAGTCCTCTTTCCTTTTTGCATAGGAAGCTCGCTCTCACGAGTATACGGTGAGTGTGAGGTATTCCTTCGGGTAGACATGAATAGTCCCCATTGTTTTGCATGTAGAGTCCATAATCGAAGTACGGACATATGCATGGTGTGTGAAGCCTACCCGAACAAGTTGGTCTGGATCGGTTATGTTGCATGCATGAATGGCCAGAGAAGACTCCGCGGCGATGGTTGTTTTTTCGGGTTTTCTATGCGGTAGATTGCAACAGGGAATCTTGCAGACTAACCCTAAGGTGCACCCGAAAAATTGGGCATATGTGTAATTCTGCCATCTTGGTGGCCTGGGAGCCAACTTACACATAACCGAGTTATGTGAAATTTAGGTGATCGATTTGGGACTCGGGAAAGCTTGACCCGCGCATATGGCTTAAATTGACCTTGCGGTGTGAGCAACGGGTTAGTTGGAACCGTACCCGCTCTATGTCATTCGGTACAAGCGACCTAAAGTACGTGGGACTTGCCGTTGGCATAGATGGAGAGAGTCTTAGACTTTGGCTGAAAAAGACTAAAATGCTCATGAGTTTGTCGTCAGAGTGGCGGTGGTGGACCGAGTTCACGAAATAAGTTTCCTGAGAGCACGGGGTGTGTGGTCGTGTGTGCCTATGCCTATGGTGAAGTGTGCTTAAATTGTACTTTCACTATCTTGTTTTGCTATGCTAATAAAGTGCAAGGAGGGAGCATCGCCGCCCCGAGTTTAGGGGCGGGGTCGTTATAATTTGGTCAGCTTTAGCTGACCGTTACTTTTGTTTGCCACCGCTGTGGTGGATTGTTGCTTGCAGGTGCTGCAGAGCCTTGTGGCAAATAGCGGGCAAAAGCCCTTATTGCTGAGCCGACCCTCGAAGGCCTATGCTAATGTTTACTTTTATTTTCATGTGTGATCGGCCTGCGTGCCGAGGTTTGTAAGACACTATTTGTATAAGTAAACTCTTGTAAGGCCATAAGGCCAAGTACTTTGTGTATTTTGTACGTTCATTCCTTTTGGGTTATTGTTAGTGGACATTCATGTTCTGGCTGGGTTCTTATTTTACAACATTTAAATTGCTTCTGCTAGAATGTACTCTGTGTAGGACGTGTGTATTGGGAGGATGGTTTCATTGCGTAACCCTTCGGTCTGTCTGTGGTATATGGCGTCGGGCCCCGACCAGACCTACTGCTATATGCTATGTGATGGATAGTGGGTGTTACATATTGACTATGTCATTGTCTTCCATAAGGATGAGTGTCAGATCAAGAGATCAAGTGACCAAAAGGTCATTTTGACAGGCACGGGGAGTCGAAATATTTATTATTTAAACATCTTATGTTTAAGTACAGACTCACCAGTATGTCTGGTAGCAAATGAGAAAGTCTCTTATTGTGTGCAATGACACAAGAAGTTTGCTCACTTGAACTACAAGACAATTTACAAGCTCTTTAATGAAGGGATAGTCAGAAATAGACCCAATCTAAGATGCACCAAAGAGGGCATTTGCTTTGTATGCCAAAAGTACAAGCAGACAAAAGCATCCTTAAAAAGCATTCAGGCCAAGGATTCTGAGAGGTTCTTGTACCTCCTACATATGGACTTGTTTGGTTCTATACTAGTTCACAGTGTATGTAGGAAAGTCCACACACTTGTGATAGTTAATGACTATTCCAGGTTTGCTTGAGCGTTCTTTCAAAAGAAAAAGTCTGAAACCCTTGGCACTTTCGTGACTTTTGTTAAGCAAGTTCTGAATGAAAAGGATAGTTCTGTGGTCAAAATTAGGAGTGACCAAGGCACTGAATTTAAGTCTGAAGGCATGGCAAAGTTTTGTGAAGAATAGGGGATTTATTAGGAGTATTCTTCTCCAAAAACACCCCAGCAAAATGGGATAGCAGAGAGGAAAAATAGAACTCTCAAAAATATTGGTAGGACAATACTCAGTGACACCTCTCTCCCAGAATACTTCTGGGCTGAGGCAATGAACATTGCCTGTCATCTCCTAAATAGACTTTCTATCAACCAGTATCACAAGAAGACTCCCTATGAGAATATGAAAGATAGAAAACCAAATCTAGCCTATCTCGGGATATTTGGAAGCAAGTGTTTTGTGCTCAATAATTGGAAGTCCTACTTGACTATGTTTACTACCAAATCTTATGAATGAATCTTTGTTGGGTACAACAACCATAATAAAAATTATAGTGTCTACAACTTGAAAGATCAAATTATAGCAGAGTCTGTAAATGTTATGTTTGATGAATCATTCATGATTAACAGTGAGCTGACTAGCTCCTCTAGATCTGCAGGTGTGGAGTTGGAGATGGATAAACTGACCATCAAGGATACTTTTCCTTCTGCCCAAGTGAAAGAGGATGGGGTATGCATTCCTAAAGAAGGACAAAGTACACAGAACATGGGTGAAGACCAGCAAGATCCAGCCATTGAAGGTCAAGATGCTAAGAATAGAAAGTCAACAACTATCAGGTATTTGAGGGATCATCTAAGAGATCAAATTATAGGTAATGCTAGCTAAGGGGTTACAACAAGTAGAAGAAGCCTCAACATTACTATTTACTTTATCTTCATGTCTCGGGTTGAACCTAAAAGGTTTGAAGATATCAACATAGACCCATTTTGGATTGTGGCTATGCAAGAAGAACTAAACTAGTTCAAAAGATGCAAAGTCTGGAAGCTGGTTCCCAGACCACAAGAACATAACATCATTAGAAGCAAGTGGATTTTGTAATGCCCCAAAACTCGGAAATGAAGTGGTAGCGTCTTAAGGCCAATCTGGGGCCTGATAAGGGTCACACGGCCTGGGGCACGGGCGTGTCCATGACCATGTCCTTCTACGAGTTCGACAATTTTCCGTGTGGTCGACGAAATGTGTTCGGCGATCTTTGGAGGTCAGGCACACGGCCTGAGACACGGGCGTGTCCAGGGTCGTGTCCTGTTCTGTGTCGGCATAGCGATGTCGAGTAAGGGACACGGCCTAGAACACGGCCGTATACTTGTCGACACGAGCGTCTCAAGAGTTGACACGGGCGTGTCTAAGCCCGTGTCCTGGTCGGGACGCGACGGTTTCCAATCTTGCTTAAGGGACATGCCCTGTGACACGGTCGTGTCATCATCTAACACGGGCATGTCAAGCGGTATATGGGCATGTCTGAGCCCATATCCTATTCTGCATTCGACGATCATGTTCAGATCGTGAGATAGGGCCTGTGACACGCACACGGGTGTGTCACAGGTCGTGTTCGGCCCGGGAAATTGATTTTAAGGGCGAATCAAGACCGTTCGTTTTACTTAGATGAGATCCGACGACCCAGAACTGTTCCTGCTATTATAAGGCCGGTATTGAGGGTTAAACCCTCATTTTCTCTTAGGTTTTGTCTTCCTAAAGAGTTAGAGAGAGGGGAGAGCAAAGGTTGAAGAAGAAGGAGAAATCTAGCCGCCGGAGGAGATTTGGAGCTCCAAATCGCAAGTCGATTCCAGATCCTTGGAGGCGAGGCCGTTGCGGTGCTTTTCATCAGTCTAAGATTTTCTCTTCTCCATGGGGCCTAAACAGACTTCTAGGGTAACGATTCTCTTCTTGGACAAGTGAAGTCCTCTTTCTTTCTGCATAGGAAACCCGCTCTTGCGAGTATGCGGTGAGTGTGAGGCGTTCCTTCGGGTGGACAAGAATAGTCCTCCTAGTTTTACATGTAGAGTCCGGAATCGAAGTACGGATATAGGCATGGTGTGTGAAGCCTACCCGGACAAGTTGGTCTGGATCGGTGTTGTTTCATTATGCATGAATAGACGGAGAAGACTCCGTGCCGATGGTTGTTTTCGAGATTTCTATGTGGTAGATTGCAATAGGGAGCCTTGGGTACAAACCCCGAGGTGGACCCGGAAATCTTGGCAGATGCGTGGTTCTGCCATCTTGGCGGCCTGGGAGCCAACTTGTACATAACTGGGTTATGTATTAACTATGTGATCGATTTGGGACTCGGGGAAGGTTGACCCGCGCCTATGACTTAAATTGACGTGCCGGTGTGAGAAACAGGTTGAGTGGAACCGTACCCACTCTATGCGGTTTAGTTAAAGAGACCTAAGGTACGTGCCACTTACCGTTTGCATAGAGGCGAGTCTTGGGATTCGGCCGAAAAGACTAAAATGCTCACGTTGTTTGTCGTCCTGGGGGTGGTGGTGAAGCCACGGAATGGACCAGATTCATCGAGAATGTACTCTGAGAGCACGGGGTGTGTGGTTGTGCGTGCCTACACCTGTGGTGTAGTGTGCTTAAATTGTACGTTCACTATCTTGTTTGGTTATACTAATAAATTGCAGGGAAGGAGCACCGCTGCCCCGATTTAGGGCTGGGGTCGTTATAATTTGGTCAGCTTTAAATGACCGTTGCTTTTGTTTGTCACCGTTGCGGTGGAAAGTTGATTGCAGGTACTGCAGAGCCTAGCGACAAGTAGCGGGCTATCACCCATGTTACTGAGCCAGCCCTCGAAGGCGAAAAGCCAATGTTTACTTTTATGATCATGTGTGGCCGACCTGCGTGCCGATGTTTGGAAGACATTTATTATTTAAAGTAAACTCTTATAAGGCCATAAGGCCAAGTACTTTGTGTATTTGTACGCTCATTACTATTTTGAGTTTTTATTGGACATTCACGTTGTGCCTTGGGTTCTTATAACTATTTTAAAAGCTTCCACTAGAATGCTCTGAGTTAGGACGCGTGATCCTTTGACAGTACTTTGGTATTAATACGTAACTCCACTAGTTGTCCATGGTATATGGCGTAGGGCCCCGACCGGACCTTCTGTTATATCCCATGTGACGGATGGGGGTGTTAAAATTTGGTATCAGACTATAGCTTCGGTCTTGCTTATTTGAATTCGTGGGTGAATTCTTTTAAGGGATGGTGAGCCCATGTATGTGCGTCATCATTATAATATGAAAAGAACCCATGAATGTCCACTTAGGAATGAAAATACACTTGTTTTGAGGAATCTGAGTGTTCCAGTGATTGCTTTTAGCAATCTGTTTGTCGCCTAATCGAGGGTTTTTGCTATTATAGGTGACTAGGAGCAGTGCAGGACAGTCGGAATGTCTGCAATAGGCGGAGAGCAGTGCACCTAATGATGTGCTTGCAACCCCTCCTTCAGCAGAAACCATTAGACTGGTGGCTGAAGCGGTGTTTGCGATGATAAACGCCCAGCATGGAACGCAAGTGCAACATCCTGCCCTTGTAGGGGAGCAGGTACCTCTTTGCGAAGCAGAACCCAGAAGGGTGGAACAAGTGGTGATAAAGTCATTGATACCTAGAAGAGCGACAGAGAAGCAGCTCAAACATGTAATGAGATTTAACCCTCCAGTGTTTTCGGGAACTGGAACTCCAAGCCAGGCTAAAGATTGGCTCTCTCGGGTGAAGAGAGACTTGACGGCCACAAAAATGGAGGAATGGCAGAAGACCACCATAGCCACCTTCATGTTGGATGGTGAAGCCAGGTTGTGGTGGGATGGGTTGGAGCTGCACCACTTGGCTGGAAGGCAACTCACGGATGTTTCGATGGAGGAGTTCTCGAGGTTATTCTTGGCAAGATACCTCCCCTCGGCTCAAAGGATCGCTATGGAGAATGAGTTCCAGAGGCTGATGCAGGGAGATAGGAGCGTGGATGAGTACCTCCCCGAGGTTACGTGGTTGGGTGGTTATGTTGGCTCTACTTTGGCTGATGAGGAGCGTAAGACCAACCGGTTCTACGAGGGTTTGTGGGATGACCTAAGGCTACTAATCTCGAGGCCTATGATGCAGGGCTTCTTAACCCTGGTCATTACGGCCCGATCGTTGGAGAAGGATCTGAAGAGAGTCCAAGAGAAGAGGGACTCTGGTGCGAAGAAGTCGGAGTTCAAGGTACCGACCTCCTCAAAGTCTGGTTTCCGTAGGTGGAATAAGAAGGCTAGGACTTTAGGCCAGGGCACTTTGCTCGAGATTGTTGGAGCGGACGTCCAAAATCTGAGAGGAAACCTGTTGCAACATAGTAGGAAAAGGGGAAGGCGGTGGAGTCAACTACATCCCACTATGCTCCAGCTCAGCCCAGAGTGTACAACCTTGGCCTTCAGGAGCCCATAAAGCAGACTGATGTGGTGACAGGTATGAGTTAATTAAAAGCAGATTAACTTTATATATTTGTTACCTTTTGCGCGTTAGCTTATGACTGCTTGTGGTAGGCTTTGTTTTGATTTTCAATTATCCGGCGAGAGCACTGCTCGATACGGGAGCTTCACATTCCTTTTTTTCCGAAGGATTTGTATCGCGCATCGGAGTACCTTCTTCAATGGCAAGGGACAAATTGGATGTGTTGTTGCCTAATGGTTGTACAATGCACACGGATAGAGTTTGTTGTGTAAAGATACGGATTGGGAGTCAAGATTTTGACTTGCAAGCGTCGCTACTGCTGTTAGTGGAGTTCGATGTGATCTTTTGGATAGACTGGCTCTCGGAGCAGTGGGCATACATTGATTGCAACCGTAAGGAGGTCAAATTGGGAACTGATCATGAGATGACCATTGCGGGCATGAAAGGGTCGAGCTAGAGCTTGGTGATTGCTCTCCAGGTGGTCAAGGCAGTTCGTGCCGGTGCAGAGCTGTTTTTCACTTTAGTGGAGGCTTCGAAGCCCAAGCCTAGTATGGATAGTATCCCAGTTGTGTCTGAATATCCTGACGTGTTCCCTGACAATCTCCCTAGAGCCCCGCCTCAGCGAGATATTGACTTCACCATTGAGCTGGTGCCAGGTGCAAAACCTGTGTCACGCTCTCCATATCGGTTAGCGCCTATGCAGATGGCAGAGTTGAAAGTACAGCTGCAAGAGCTGTTGGAGCAAGGTTATGTGCGTCCAAGTTCGTCGCCTTGGAGCGCGCCAGTCCACTTTGTTAAGAAGAAGGATAGAAGTTTACGACTTTGTATCGATTACCGGGAGTTGAATAAGCTAACTGAGAAGAATAAGTGTACAACCCCATATTCGCTGAGTCAGACCAGGAGGCGCAATGGTCACAGTTGAGCTAGCCAAAGGCGTTCCCGCCCGAAAGGAGGTCTCGCCCAAGATGGCGGGAACGTTCGCGTCAAGTCGTCGAATGGAGATCAACGGGCCGAGACCGTCGAGCGCGGCCAGCACGGGAGCGCTTACGCTAGCGCCAAGTTCCAATCTTAAAGGGGCTCTCGCCTATAAGCAGGCGAGACCGTTCGCGCCATCTCTGGGTAAAAGGCTCTCAGTTCAGAGCTCTCGCCGAGTGGGGCCCAAGGCCTAGGGTTAAATGACCAGATTGCGCTCAGGCAAATTTACCCCTGTGCCCTCAGGAAAACAGCGAAATTCGGCTATTGGCAGACCAACTAGGGACTTTTCGGTAATTTCAGGTCAGCAAGGTGCTATAAATAGACTCACAAGGACTCCCTAGAAGGCAAGCTGTCTTTATCTCTCAAATTCTAGTGCTTTCTGAGGAGCTCTTAGCCCAGCTTTAGCTTTGGAGGGGAAGCTCTCAGAGATCTTCCGGGTGTGAGGTGGGACCTCCCTATTGAGGCTTTGGGTCAGTCTTAGGTCCTTTGAATCCAGTCGAGGGTTGAGGTTTGAGAGAAGTAGGTTTTGGCTGCACCCCCTTTTCTTCGAACTCCAGTTGAGGTCATATTTGGCTTCAACAGTTCTGGTGCGGTGAGCGTGGAACGCAGCCGATACAAGAAAGCCTCACGTCTTGTCCCATGGCTGGAGGTGAAGGTGAAGGGTCAGGTTCTGGATGCTGGATGAATTCAGGCGAGAGGTCCTGCAGACGATTAGTTTGGCCTTCTTGGCCAGAGGCGAGTGGGCCACCCCTCAGGTCCCGATAGAAGAGGTCCCGCTCTTGGGCGAGAACGCCCCAGGACAGCGCCTGGGGAAGGAGGTCCCTGCGGAGGCTGGTGAGAGAGATGTCGCAGTGCGGGAACTCTTCCCAAGCCAAAGCCAGCGCCTGGGCAAGGAGGCGCTGACGGATCTGGGCGAGAAGGAAGCGGCAGTGCGAGAGCTCTTTTCGGGGCACGGTCTCGCGGATCGGGCCAGTCAACCGAGGCCGCGGGACGTACCCTCTCGCCAGGCAGGAGGCGAGAGCCCATTTAGCGAGCTCATCATCTCAGCTCCGGTACCGGAGGGGTTCCGGGAGCCTGACATGTCCTACTACTCAGGGAAGGATGACCCGGTACATCACGTATAGTGGTTTGAGGACGTCGTATCGATAAGGTAGATGACGGATGCCTTCAAGTGCCGGTTATTTGCCATCACGTTGAAGGAGAAGGCTCGGGACTGGTTCCACCAGTTGCCAGCAAGATCAATCTACTATTTTGAGGATCTGCGGAGAAGTTTCCTGTTGAGGTTCTCAATCTCGAAGAAGCGGAAGAAGGAAGCGGAGTGCCTGTTTGCGGTGAGGCAGAAGCCGGATGAGACACTGGGTCATTATGTTGACCGGTTTCAGGAAGAGATCCTCCTGGTCCAGGAGGTCCCAGGGTACGCACTGATGCTAGCCTTCACCCTGGGGCTGAGACCGGGATTCTTTAGCATGGAATTGAAGAGAGTGCCTCCCCTCTCCTTTGAGGAGCTCATGGAGAGGGCGACAAAGGAGATTGACTTCGAGAGAGCAAACCCAGCATTCGCCAGGAAGTTGGCCAGGCTGGTGGAGGACGACATGAAGGAACCAGCAGCAGGAAGACAGAAGGAGCCAAGGGAGAAGAGGGAGCAGAGAGAAGAAAGGAGAAGGGAAGAGCCCCTGAGGTTTGGGTAGCAGCAGGGTTGGGGGGCCCGGGAGCTGAACAACCGGATAGGTTGGAGGCCCTAGGAGGGTCGCCCACAGGGCCAAGGAGGAGGCTACCAGGGGAGAGATAACCTACGGGAACCCCGGAGGTTCGACCAACCAGCGTGGAGGCAGGCGCCGAGGGGTCGTGCCCCACCACCGCAAGAGGCCATGGAAGTGGAAAGAGGAAGACGAGCGGGGAGAGGAGCTCGAGGAGGAGGGAGAAGAGGAAGAGGAGAGGAAAGAAGGGGCAGGGAGGCGTTGCTTTTTTGTGACTTCCACCAGGAGGAAGGTCACGCAACGGCCACCTGCCCGAAGTTCTTAGAGATAAGGAAAGCAAGAGGAGCAGGGAGGCAGGATCCACCGGTGAGGATAGTAGAGGTACAGCAGGGCGAGGTGGAAGATAGGTGCGAAGATCGGGTAGATGTAGGGACCCGGGGAGGAATCGGGTTGATTCACGGAGGAGTGGGGATTGAGGCAACCCGCAAGGGGACCCTGCAAACCATGTACCGAAGGGGGGTCGCCTCTACCTCCCAGGCTCCCCCACCAGAAGAAAAAATCACTTTCTCATCAACGGACATGCCAGACTATGAGGATCCATTCTGTGACGCCCTGGTGATCCAGACGGCGGTGGAAAATTATACGGTCTCGACGATACTAGTGGATAATGGGAGCTCGGTGAATGTCGTCTTCAAAAAGGCCTTCGATGAGATGAGAGTAGAAGGGAAGAGTATCCTGGCCTCGGATGGACCGTTGTTTGGGTTCTCTAGAGAGAGGAAGGAAGTGGAAGGGGGAGTAGGGCTGCACGTGAAGTTGGGAGGCGTGTCGCGGAACTGCAGGTTCGTGATCGTGGACGCCCCAAGCAGCTATAATGCCATCTTTGGGCACCCCCTCATCAGCTCCTTTCGCTGCGTCCCCTCCTCATTCCATCAATGCCTCAAGTTCAACAACGGGGGGTGCAGGTCAGGGTAAGAGGGGACCCGAAGGTGGCAAGATAATGCTACGTTAAAGCAGTTAACACCATTTCGTGGATGGCAGAGGCAGAGGAGTTGGAGATAGAGATGGCGGCACTTGAGGAGGATGGTGAGGAAGAGGAAATGGGCCTAGAGGAGGCAAGAGAGATGGTTGAAGAGGAAGTCGGAGAAGAGGAGACTGAGAAGCAGCAAGGAGATGTGCAGATGGTCCGGGGGGACGAGGAGCAGGAGAGCCCTGAAGAGGCGATGGAAATAGGAGAACAAGCGGCAGGAGGAGTTGAGCGAGAAGCCCCGAGGGGCATGGGAGCCGAGCAGCAGAAGGAGGGGCTAGTAGAAGCGATGGGCATCGAGGAGGAGGTATAAAGGGGAGAGCTGGAGCTGGAGGAAGAGGCAAGGGTCGGCTGGGAGCAGTCGCGGCTGGAGCCAGCCGAGGAGGTGATGGAGATGGAGGTCTTCACCAGCGCAGGGTGAGTACAAAGTGTGCGGTTCAGCGAGGGCTTGAGTCCCGAGGCCCGGGAGCGAGTGCGGGCTTGCATTCAAAGCAACGTCGACATCTTCTCCTGGAGCACGGCGGACATGCCGGGCATCGACGCAGACGTGGCCTGCCATCGCCTGAACTTGGACCCCCACACTCACCCCATATGCCAGAAGATGAGAGCCATCGCCACCAAGCTGGAGGAACCCATTCGTGAGGAGGTCAGAAAGCTCATGGAGGCCGGTTTCATCTCAGAGATCCAGTATCCGGGCTGGATCTCGAATGTGGTAATGGTTAAAAAAGGAGGTGGTAAATGGAGAATATGTATTGACTTTTCTTTGTTAAATAAATCATGCCCTAAGGATTGCTACCCCCTGACTCGGATCGACGCGCTGGTTGATTCAGCCGTCGGTTTTTCTGTCATGAGCTTTTTAGATGCTTTTTCAGGTTATCACCAGATTCAGATGCACCCTCCTGATACCAAGGATGTTTCCTTCATCACAAGGGAGGGATGCTTCAGTTACAAAATGATGCCCTTTGGGTTGAAGAACGCAGGGGCTACCTACCAACGCATGATGGATCGGGTCTTCCGGGATCAGAGGGGGAGAAATTTGGAGGTCTACGTCGACGACCTAATGATCAAAAGCAAGTGCATGGATTCGCACCTACAAGATCTGGAAGATACATTCGCCACCTTTAGGAGGTTCAAGATGAGGCTGAACCCCTTGAAGTGTGTCTTCGGGGCCAGCCGCGGGAAGTTCCACGGGCATCTCCTAACTCCGGCAGGGGTGGAGCCCAACCCAGACAAGGTAAAGGCCATCCTGGATTTGGAATCACCTCGCGACGCCAAGGAGGTCCAGCGCTTGACATGCAAACTGGCTGGGCTGAGCAGGTTCCTCTCCAGGGTAGGAGACAAGTGTTCTTCATTCTTTAAGGTACTGCGAGGGAATCAAAGGTTTGAATGGACCACCGAGTGCGAAGAGGCCTTCCAAGGGCTGAAAAGACAACTCTCTCAGGCTCCTCTGCTTCAGAGCCCAAAAGAAGGAGAGGACCTGATCTTGTACCTCGGAGTAGGAGCGGAGGCGGTGAGCTCCGTCATAGTGAGGGAAGAAGGAAAGAAGCAACTGCCCATCTATTACGTCACCCGGATATTTAGAAAAGCAGAGCTCCGCTACCCCATCCTCGAAAAGCTCGCTTACGCCTTGGTCATCTCTGCAAGGAAACTCCGGCAGTACTTTCAAGCACATTCGATTAGGGTGGTGACCGACCATCCTCTTCGCAAGATCTTCAAAGGAGTGGAGCACTCGGGGAGACTTGCTAAGTGGTCTATTGAACTAAGCGAGTTCGACATCTCTTTTATCCCAAGACTCTCCATCAAGGCGCAAGCAGTGGCGGTCTTCCTAGCAGACTATATTGTTGAAGTCGAGGAGGGAGAGCAGCAACCTCGAGAAGCGTGGAAGTTGATGGTTGATGGGGCCTCGGGAAAGCACTCCCTCGGGGCAGGCGTGGTATTGACAAGTCCTCAGGGGGTAACCATAGAGCAAGCGGTCATTTTACATTTCCCCGTGACCAATAATTAAGCAGAGTATGAGGCCGTGATCGCTGGCCTTCGCTTGGAAAAGGAGCTGGAGATTCAAGATGTGGAAGCATTCACTAATTCAAAGGTAGTAGCATCGCATATTCGGGGAGAGTTTGAAGCTCGGGAGCCTACCCTCATCAAATACCTCTCCAAGGTAAGGGCGATCATCGGAGGGTTCCGGTCATTCTCAATCCAACATGTTCCAAGGGAAGAAAGTATAGCTGCTGATCGATTTGCCAAGTTTGGACCTCAGGGGGGAGGGACCTTGACGGAGCTATTTCGACCGGCTATCGAGGAAGGAGAGTTGATGGTGGTAGATCGACGACCCTCGTGGGTGGACCCATTTGTGACCTTCCTAACCACCGGTGAACTTCCTGAGGGGACCAAGGACGGGAGAAGCTTCAAGCGCAAAGCAGCTGACTACCTAATGATGGAGGGGGGCCTGCATCGTAAGATGTTATCAGGGCTCCTAGCTAGATGTGTGACTGAAGAAGAGATCCCGAAGATCTTGGGGGAGGTGCACTCGGGCGAGTGCGGCAGTCACTCTGGAGGAAGGACGTTGGAGGCAAGGGTGGTCAGGCAGGGGTACTTCTGGCCCACCCTAAGGAAGGATGCCACGGAGTTTGCAAGGAGGTGTCAAAAATGTCATCTCTGCGCCCCCTTCAACTCTTGGCCGCTCAAAGGCTCCGAAGTATAACGGCACCGTGGCCGTTCGCCATCTGGGGAATGGATTTAGTTGGGCCCTTTCCTCCGGCTAGTGGGCAGAGGAGATTCCTCTTAGTCATGTTCGATTATTTCTCGAAGTGGCTCGAGGTTAAAGCCTTGGTCAAGGTCACCTAGCAAGTCATAAGGAACTTCGTCTGGGGGAGATCATTTGCAGACATGGGTTGCCCCAAGCAATAGTGACAGATAACGACCCCCAGTTTGCCAGTGAGGAGTTCATCAGCTTCTGCGCCCAACTAGGGATAGATCTCCGGTTTGCCTCTGTCCACCACCCCCGGAGTAACGGCCAGGTGGAAGCGGCAAACAAAATCATTGTAAACCTACTAAAGAAAAAGGTGGAGAACTTAAAGGGGAATTGGGTGGAACAGCTCCCCTCGATCCTGTGGGCCCTGCGAACGACCCCGAACACGGCCACCGGTGAGACCCCCTTCAAGCTCTCTCATGGGTGCGAGGCCATCCTACCAGTGAAGTTCGAGGTCCGGTCCCCGCGAGTCACAGCAGCGGGCGAAGGAGACAAGACTTGGAGGTTGGAGAATGAGGAGGGGCAATGCCTCTCGCTAGATATGGTGGAATAACTGCGAGACGTGACAGCTATCAGGGAAGAAGAGATTAAGCGGCGAATGGCCAAGTATTTTGATAAGCATGTCAGGGTCAAGCAGTTTACTGAAGGGGATTTGGTGCTACGAAAGGTTGACGCGGCAGGAAGGTCGGCTCCCGTGGGTAAGCTCAACCCGAACTGGGAAGGACCATACATAGTGAAGGAAGTCCTCAGAACAGGAGGATACTACCTCCAGGACGTGGAGGGGAGGGCCCTAAGCCACACCTGGAGCGGTGATGACCTAAAACGCTTCTACCCATGAAGGGAGAAGGATGTAATCATGTATCTCAAAAACAAACTTATTGTACTACATCGATTGATTTTCTCTTAACTATTGTCAAATTTTTTATAATATAACGTAATTATGTGTTTTGTAATACCCCGATCTCGGCTCGGCCCCAGGTAGACCCATTGCATAGGCTCTCATCTAGCTGGCAGGTCCGAAGGCTCGCCTTTGGGGGATAGGTTTGGTTGGTTTGAGATCGTCATCGACACCCCGAGCTCGGCTCGGCCCCAGGTAGACCCGCTGTGCAGGCTCTCATATAGCTGGCAGGTCCGAAGGCTCGCCTGTGGGGGATAGGTTTGGTTGGTTTGAGATCTTCATCGAAACCCAGAGCTCGGCTCTGCCCCAGGTAGACCCGCTGCGTAGGCTCTCATCTAGCTGGTAGGTCCGAAGGCTCGCCTGTGGGGGATAGGTTTGGTTGGTTTGAGATCGTCATCGGCACCCCGAGCTCGGCTCGGCCCCGGGTAGACCCGCTGTGCAGGCTCTCATCTAGCTGGCAGGTCCGAAGGCTCGCATGTGGGGGATAGGTTTGGTTGGTTTGAGATCGTCATCGGCACCCCGAGCTCGGCTCAGCCCCAGGTAGACCCGCTGCGCAGGCTTTCATCTAGCTGGCAGGTCCGAAGGCTCGCCTATGGGGGATAGGTTTGGTTGGTTTGAGATCATCATCGGCACCCCGAGCTCGGCTCGGCCCCAGGTAGACCCGCTGTGCAGGCTCTCATCTAGCTGACAGGTCTGAAGGCTCGCCTGTGGGGGATATGTTTGGTTGGTTTGAGATCTTCATCGAAACCCCGAGCTCGGCTCGGCCCCAGGTAGACCCGCTGCGCAGGCTTTCATCTAGCTGGCAGGTCCGAAGGCTCGCCTATGGGGGATAGGTTTGGTTGGTTTGAGATCTTCATCGAAACCCCGAGCTCGGCTCGACCCCAGGTAGACCCGCTGCGCAGACTCTCATCTAGCTGGCAGGTCCGAAGGCTCGCCTGTGGGGGATAGGTTTGGTTGGTTTGAGATCTTCATCAAAACCCCGAGCTCGGCTCGGCCCCAAGTAGACCCGCTGCGCAGGCTCTCATCTAGCTGGCAGGTCCGAAGGCTCGTATGTGGGGGATAGGTTTGGTTTGAACAAGGCAGGAAGCGCACCAGGAACACGAAATGGAAAGAGGTAAAGGTAGGATAGGTCTCAGCCAGAAGGGATCTCGACGGGGAGATGCCCGCCATAGAGGTCTCGCCGAGGGAGGCCTTTGCCGAAAAGGCTCCTAATAATATTCTTGAGCAGACAGGAGGAAACGTTGTGCGACAGGCTTGAACGGTTCGCGCAAGACAAGGGGGGACAGCTCCATCTTCAGGGTTCGCGAGCCACGTTCCCACCGATCCATCGCTAAGGGAGGCTATCCTAGAGAGGCCAGGGGCCTCGGCGGAAGCATACGAAAGAAATACTCGGCCACAACAATTACATCAAGCACATTCACGATAACAGGACGAGACATTTACAATGGAACGTTTGCAATATATATTACACAAGAACAAGTTCAGAGCGTCTCGCTCTCTACACTACGGCGAAAAGAAAAGAAAAAGAGGCCCCTCAAGGAGACAAGTTATACCCCTCAGAGCTACCGCTTGAGCTCCCGCTGGAGCTTTCCCCGGAGCTCTCCCCGGAGGTCTCGCCACCCATGGCAGGGGATTTCGGGACATCCGAGGGTGGGGTATCAGGGGCGCCTGGGGGCTTTGGAATGGGCTCGAAGAGCCAGGGAACAAGCTGTCGAGCGGTGATGTTTTTTCCCTTCCCATCCCAGCAGTCTACATCTCGCAGCGTCTCCAGCGTCAACCTGACTGTACCCTACGCATTGGCCTGGAAAAGCTTGTCGATGTCATAGACTGAGTAGTAGCGGCTCTTCAGTCTCTCATCCAGCTGGGGGGGGGGGGGCGCATTCACCTCCAGACGCGCAATCTGCTCCCTCAGCAGGACGTTGTCGTATCGCGCTTGAGATAGCTCCTCGCGAAGCGTGGCTTGGGCAGAATCCTGAACAGCGAGAGGTTAGCATAAAAGAGAAGAGTTAAAGTAGCGACAGCAAGCGCTGTAAAAGATCTCGCTCACCCCTTCCGCCTGGCGCGAAGATAGCAGCTGCTGGGCCTCGGCCAGCTCCTTTGCCAAAGTGGCCGCCTGAGCCACCGCATCATCCCTAGCCTTGAACATATCCTGGAAATTGTGGTGTATGGTGATGCTCCGGCGAGCACACATGTGCGCAAGCTCCAGCCCGCGCATCAGGGCGCGAGTAGAATCGTAAGCCAGTAGCCAGGTCAACATCCTGTCATAGACACTGGCATCCTACCGGCTGTAGAGGCAGTAACCTAAGGTGAAAGCCTCGCTGGTAACCTCGTCTTGCTCTGCCTAGCTAGGCAGGAGGGACGAGATCGAGACCTTGTTGGCGTCGGGATCCCACTGTAGCAGCGGCTTGTTCTCCACGTCCAGGCACCTCATGCCGAGACCAAAATTGCGGTGGCCCCGCGGCACCTCTCCAGACAGAGGCTGGCCGGAGGTCTCGGCGGCGGCTCCCTCGCCCTCTGCAACACCAGGGGCCTGAGGGTTCTCGGCAGGGGCCTCAGCGCCGCCCCTAGTAGCTGCGATCTCGCTGACAGCCTGCAAGATCTCCTCAAAGGAGCGGCCTGCAGGGAGAGGTTGGGAGGGCGGCGCCATAACGGCCTTGCCCTTCTCGGTATCAGTTGTCTTGGGTCTCTTGATCGGTTGAGGCGCAGGGGCGCCGGGCTTTCGCTTCCTGGCCCCAATTGAAGGAGGCGGGGCCGGCTCTTTCCGGCAAGCTTGTGTAGCGGCCTTTGCGAGAGCCAGCGGGTCTTTTGGAGGTTGGCTCCCGCCAGCGCGAGCCTCGTCAAAGGGTTGGCGTAAGGGGATCTCGCGATCTCCTACGAAAGTGGCAATACTAAGTTCAAACCTTGAAAAGGACTTGGATTAGCATGATAAAGGCGAGACCTTACCTTCGCCTGGGAGCACGGGGAGGAGTGAATCAACGTCTCGCCACAGAAAGAGGACGTTGAAGTCCTTGGTTCCAAAGAACTCAAGGAGGGCGCTCTCGCGCGAGCCCAAGGAGGGGGGCTTATAGGCGGCATCCTCGTATTGGATAGGAGCGAGAGGCACGTTCCCGAAGTCGCCGGAAACAAAGATGAACCTCTCGCCCCAGTGAGTTAAGGGCGAGAGGGGAACAATTACCTGCAGTGTTTGGGTCAGGTGGAGGAGCCACCTCCGAAACCCGTGGTTGATCCTCGAGGTGGCGAGAGGATGGCACCAAGGATTCGCGCGGGGACGTGATGGCGTCGGGAACCGTTTCCTGCGAGAGATATCGCATCAGCTACTGAGCGGCTGGCGTTTTCAATAATTGGCAAATCAAACATACCTTCCGCGGCGATGGATCATCCGCGCGACTTGGGGTAGGGGTTGGCAGGCTCCTGTTCTCGTGGGGCAGGTCCCACTGAACCACCTTCGCCCTCTTCTTTTTCTTCTTGGGCAGAGAAGGCTCAGCAGCCGACGACCGTCTCGCTAGCCATGGGGCAACCAGGGTGCTGTTAGCCTTGGCTCGCGCCTGTGCTGCGTTGATGCGGTCTTGCAGATCCTGCGGAAGCGGTTTGTCAGCGCGCTTGGAAGGCATCGCGAGAGGAGGTGATAGCTCAGGCGAAGAATGACGACTCGAGGGAGGTGTTATGGCCGTCTATCAGCACACGTATTTATAGACACGGTACGGCCCTCCAAAAGATTCCCTGATGGTGACACGTGCTCAGCGAATATTTCTGTGTTGGACGTGTCTTTTCGAGCGTAGAGTGTAACGCCCCGAAACTCAAAGGAGCAGAGGGGAATAATTTGGGCCAGTTTGAGTTTTGGCTGCAGGCACACGGCCTGGGACACGGGCGTGTCCCAGGGCGTGTCAAGCCTGTGTCGACACTAAGGCATGAAGTCGACACTTTGGTCTCGACATTGTGTCGAGACTGGGCACACGGCCTGCGACACGGGCGTGTCGCAGGGCGTGTCGACCCATGTCGACACTTAGCCGTGAAGTCGACACAGTGCTTCGACGTTGTGTCGAGACACGGCACACGGCCTGCGACACGGGCGTGTCGCAGGGCGTGTCAACCCGTGTCGACACTCGTCCCGCGAAGTCGACACTTTGGTGTCGACAGTGTGTCGAGACATGGCACACGGCCTGCGACACGGGCGTGTCGCAGGGCGTGTCGACCCGTGCCGACACTTAGCCGCGAAGTGCCGAGACCTTGTACACGGCCTGGAGCCCAGGCGTGTCAAGGTGACACAGGCAAGGACACGGGCGTGTCCTAGAACCCGTGCAGTGCTCGGGTTGAAAACGGGAGAAAATCATGGGGTACACGGCCAGCTACACGGCCGTGTCAGGTGGAACACGGGCGTGTCAGCTCGAACACGGGCGTGTTCGATACCCGTGTGAGGTTCCAGGTGATTCGATTTTGACGGCGAATGAGGCACACGGACCCTGGACACGGGCGTGTGCCAGGCCGTGTTCGGTCCAGATTGGGCATTTCAGTCCCGAATCGAAGCCGTTCGTTTCTTTGACTGAAGATCCAACGGCTGGGGGTTGTTCCTGAAGGGATATACCCGGGTTTTGACTTAGAAAACCCTCACTTTTTCCACTTGTTCTCTCTCCAAACCCTTGGAGAAAGAAGAGCTAAGGCAAGAAGAAGAGGAGCTAGATCCTGCCATTGGAGGAGCTTCGGAGCTCCGAATCGCAAGCCGACTCCGGATCCACGGAGGCAACGCAAGTGCGGTGATTTCCATCCGATTACTTTTTGATGGCGCCAAAGAGGACCGCAAGGGTAACGATCCTCATCTTGAGCATGAGTCGCTCTCTTTCTTTGCATAGGAAGCCCGCTCTCGCGAGTTTGCGGAGAGTTGGAGGCGTTCCTTCAGGTAGATATGTGAAGTCCCCGTTGTTTAGAGTCCGTATGCGAGAACGGACATAGGCATTTTGGTTGAAGCCTACCCGGACATGTTAGTCCGGATCGGTGATGTTGCATTGCATAAGGCCGGAGAAGACTCCGTGCTATTGGGTGTTTTTCGGGTTTTCTACGCGGTAGATTGCAGCAGGGAGCCTTGGGGACTAACCCAAAGGTGCACCCGGAAAACTGGGCGGACACGAGGTCTTGCCAACTTGGTGGCCTGAGAGCCAACTTGAACATAACGGGGTTATGTGACTTGTGTTAGAATGGGACTCGGTGAAAGTTTGACCCGCGCATATGGCTTAAATTGCCGTTGCGATGTGAGCACGGGTTAGATAGAGCCGTACCCGCTTTATGTCGTTCGGGTTAGAGAGACCTAAAGTTACATGGCACTCGCCGTTGGCATAAATGGGGGTCTTCGGTGGTCGATGGCTTAAATTGACGTGACCAATACCATGAAGACGAATTGCTCATAGGAATGGCCGTCTAAGTGGCGGTGGTGAATTCGGAATGTTAATGGCTTTCATTGACGTGACATCGACCGGTTCACCGAGAATGTGCCCTGAGTGCACGGGGCGTGTGGCCGTGCGAGCCAACGCCTGTGATGAAATGGCTATGGTTATAATTGCTCGCTTATGCTAATGAAATGCAGGAAAGGAGCATCGCCGCCCCGAGTTGGGGGCGGGATCGTTATAATTTGGTCAGCATTGCTGACCGTTGCCTTGTTTGCCACCGTGCGGTGGTTTGTTTGCTTGCAGGTGCAGCTGGACCAAGCGGTCAATAGCGGGCTAAAGCCCTTTTTGCGAAGCTGGCCCTCGAAGGCCCAAGTGGAAATGTTTTATGTTTTATTCATGTATGGCCGGCCTGCGAGCCGAGGTTTGTAAATCATGTAAAAGACAAGTGAAACATTTTGTAAGGCCTTAAGACCGACTTTTGAGTATTTTGTAATAACATTCCTATTATCATGTTAGTGGACATTCATGCTTGTTGCTGGGTTCTTGTTTTGCAACTTATATAAACTGCTTCCGCTAGAATGCTCTGTGTAGGACGTTAAGATTGGTTGGATGGTTTCCATAAGTAACCACCCGGTCTGTCTGTGGCATATGGCGTCGGGCCCCGGCCGGACCTACTGTTATATGCTATGCGACGGATAGGGGGTGTTACAATTTGGTATCAGAGCCCTGGTTTTGGTTGGGCTTGAATTGAATTCGTGGGCGAATTCTTTTTAAGGGGTGGTGAGCACATTGTGTGCGTCATCGTTATAACCGTAAAAAGAACCCATGAATGTCCACTTAGGAATGAAAATACTCGTGTTTGAGGAACCTGCGTGTTCCTATAATTGCTGTTTGCAATTTATTTGGTCGCTTAACGGTGTTTTGTACCACTATAGGTGACCCGAAGTGGTGTTGGGCCGTCAGAACGCCGAGTTTCTGAGGCAAGTAGTGCACCGGAAGTTGCTCCCGCAACACCTTTGTCGGCTGAAAATATAAGATTGGTGGCTGAAGCGGTGTTGGCCGTGATCAATGCGCAGCCTGGGAGGCAAGTGCAGCAGCCCGCTCCTGTGATGGAGCAAGTACCTCTGCAAGAGGCGGAGCCGAGGAGGATGGAGCAAGTGGTTGTAGAACCAATAGTGCCAAGGAGGGCGTCTGAGAGGCAGTTGAAGCATGTAATGAGCTTTAACCCTCCGTTATTCTCGGGGTTGGGAACCCCATCGCAGGCTGAAGACTGGCTCTCTAGGGTGAAGAGAGTCATGACAGCGACGGAGACGGAGGAGTGGCAGATGACCACCATCGCTACGTTCCTGCTGGACGGTGAAGCGAGGATGTGGTGGGAAGGCTTGGAGCTGCATCATCTGAGAGGTAGACAACTGATAGACGTTCCGATGGAAGAGTTCTCGGAATTGTTCTTGGCAAGATACCTCCCTTCGACTCAGAGGATTTCAATGGAGAATGAGTTCCTGAAGTTGGTGCAGGGTGAGAGGAGCGTGGATGAATATCTCCACGAGTTTACGCGGTTCAGTCGTTATGCTAGCTCTACCATCATGGATGAGGAGCGCAAGACTAATTGTTTTTATGAAGGCTTGAGGGATGAGCTGAGATTGTTACTGTCGGGGCCAATGACGCAGGGTTTCTTAACCTTGGTCAATACTGCCCGGTCCTTGGAGAAGGACATGAAGAGTGTACAAGCGAAGAAAAGCTTGGGTGAAAAGAAATCTGAGTTCAGAGTGCCGACTACTTCAAAGTCAGGCTATCGGAGGACTTTTAAGAAGCATAGGACTTCGGGTCCAGCTCCTTCTGGCGCTTTGGGGCGACTACGAGTCGGACCCCGGGTGCGTGCTTTACGTGTGGAAAGACGGGGCATTTCGCCCGTGACTGTTGGAGCGGACGTCCTAAGTCCGAAAGGAGGCCTGGAGCTACTTATGAAGAGAAGGGCAAGGCGGTGGAGTCGACCGCATCCCATTATGCTCCGGCCCAACCAAGGGTTTACAATCTTGGCCAACAGGAGGCCATTAAACAAGCTGACGTGGTGACAGGTACGGTTTAATTTATAGCAAGTCAATTCCTTTATATGCTTGTTATGCACATGTTACCTTACCACTACTTGTTTAGGATTTGTGTTGATTTGTGAAAATCCGGCACGAGCACTCTTTGATACGGGAGCTTCACACTCCTTCTTGTCCGAAGGATTTATATTACGCATCGGAGTACCTTCTTCGATGGCGAAGGATAAGTTGGATGTGTTGTTGCCAAATGGGTGTTCGATGCGAGCGGATAGAATCTGCGAGGTTAAGACTCGTATTGGAGAGCAGGAGTTTGACCTGCGGGCGTCCTTACTTCCGTTGGTGGAGTTCGACGTCATATTTGGAATGGACTGGCTCTCGGAGCAGCAGGCCCATATAGATTGCGGTAGCAAGGAAGTAAAGCTGGGAGCAAGTCGTGAGACGACTTTTACGGGCTTAAAGGGGTCGAGCAAGACGTTGATGTCTGCTCTTCAGGTGGTGAAGGCGGTTCGTGCCGGAGCAGAACTGTTCTTTACACTAGTGGAGGTTGCAAAGCCGAAGCCCGCGATGGATTGTATTTCAGTGGTATCGGAATACCCTGATGTGTTCCCCGCAGATCTTCCTGGAGCCCCGCCACAACAGGAGATAGATTTTACTATCGAGCTAGTGCCAGGTGCAAAGCCTGTGTCACGATCTCCGTATCGGCTAGCGCCTAAGGAAATGGCAGAGCTGAAAGTTCAACTACAAGAGTTGTTGGAGCAAGGGTATGTGCGCCCGAGTTCTTCGCCTTGGAGCGCACCGGTCCTCTTTGTTAAGAAGAAGGACGGAAGCTTGAGGTTGTGTATTGATTATCGGGAGCTAAACAAGCTGACTGAGAAGAACAAGTACCCGATCCCCCGGATTGATGATCTCTTTGATCAGTTAGTCGGGTCGACGGTGTACTCGAAGTTAGATCTCAAGTCTGGGTACTATCAGCTGCGGATAAGGGAGAGTGATATCCCGAAGACAGCGTTTAGTACGAGATACGGGCATTATGAGTTTACGGTCATGCCGTTTGGGCTGACTAATGCGCCGTCAGTATTTATGGATTTGATGAACAGAACGTTCAGGGAGTACTTGGACCATTTTGTGATCGTCTTCATCGACGATATTTTGGTGTACTCGCAAAGTGAGGAGGATCACTTCAAGCATCTCCATTTGGTGTTGGAGACACTCAGGAGAAATCAGCTGTATGCCAAGTTCTCGAAGTGCGAGTTTTGGCTATCCTCAGTGGCGTTCCTTGGGCATATAGTGAGTGGAGAGGGTATTGCTGTGGATCCGGCGAAGATTGTTGCGATACGGGAGTGGCCTGAGCTTGCTACGGTAGCAGAAGTCCGGAGTTTTTTGGGGCTTGCCGGCTATTATAGGCGCTTCGTAGAGAACTTCTCGCGGATAGCGTTACCTCTCACTACTTTGACGAGGAAGGAGCGTAAGTTCGTTTGGACGCCGGAGTGCGCGCGAGCTTTTGAGGAATTGAAGTGTCGGTTGACCACGGCGCCTGTGCTGAGTTCGCCGGTTGGAACCGAAGGCTATGAGATATATAGCGATGCTTCGGGCAGCGGTTTGGGTTGCGTGCTATTGCAGCACGGCAGCGTGATAGCTTATGGCTCGAGACAGCTAAAAGTGCACGAGAGGAATTATCCGGTCCATGACTTGGAGTTAGCGGCCGTGATTTTTGCCTTGAAGCTGTGGAGACACTATTTGTACGGTGTGAAGATTGATATCTACACCGATCACAAGAGTCTAAAGTATTTGATTGATCAGAAAGATCTGAATATGCGGCAGCGTAGGTGGATGGAGTTCCTGGGGGACTATACTTTCAAGATCCACTACGTGCCTGGCAAAGGGAATGCGGTTGCGGACGCGTTGAGTCGCCGAGCCCCAGCCCAAGCGAATTGGCTATCAGTGCATGATGAGCGATTGGTGCAGGAGCTGGAGGCGTTGGAGATTGTTTGTGTGGATAGACAATCTAGTGCTGAAGCAGTTCATGATAGAGGCTCTGGATGGGTCAAATTCCCAATTCGTCGTGGAGGACGGATTGCTTTGGAAAGACGGTCGTTTGTGCGTCCCAAGTGTGGGCAGTTTACGGGTGGAGTTGTTGTACGAGGCGCACCATACCAAGTACTAGATTCACCCGGGGAGCACGAAGATGTACCGTGATGTAAAGAAACTGTTTTGGTGGCCGGGCTTGAAAAAGGATGTGGCGCTATATGTAGCGAAGTGCCAAACCTGCGCCTTGGTAAAGGCGGAGTGCCAAAAGCCGGGAGGATTTCTTAAGTCCTTGCCTATTCCGGAGTGGAAATTCGACGACATCTCTATGGACTTTGTGCATGGTTTGCCAAGGTCGCAGAAGGGGAACGACGCCATTTGGGTGGTGGTCGATCGATTAACAAAGGTGTCGCATTTTATTCCGCATAGGAAGGATGATCCGGTGGAGAAGCTGGCAAAGCTTTATGTGGATAACATAGTGCGGCTTCATGGTGTGCCCCGTAGCATCGTGAGTGACCGAGATGGGCGGTTCACGTCCAATGATTGGAGGCTGGTGCAGCAAATGTTGGGAACAAAGCTGAAGTTTAGCACAGCCTTCCATCCACAAACGGATGGGCAGACCAAGAGGGTCAATAGAACGATGGAGGACATGCTTCGCATGTGTGTCTTGGACTTTGGAAAGCAATGGGAGGACCACCTTTATTTGGTGGAGTTCGCATACAACAACAGCTACCAAGCAAGTATTCAGATGGCGCCTTTCGAGGCCCTTTATGGTAGATGATGTCGCACGCCGTTGTCTTGGTTAGAAACGGGCGAGTCGAAGTTGTATAAGCGATCGGAAGTGGAGGATGCTACTTCGTTGGTGAGAACCATTCGGGAGAGGTTGCTTATCGCTCAGGACCGGCAAGCAAAGTACTATAATGCCAATCACAGGAACGTGGAGTTCGCTGTGGGCGATTATGTATACTTGAAGATCAAGCCGTTCAAGGGTGTCTCGCGGGTGCGGCGATTGAAAAAGCTAAGCCCGAGGTACCTTGGACCGTTCGAGGTTCTGGAGCGAGTAGGAGAAGCGGCCTATCGGCTGAAGCTTTCAGTGGAGCTAAGTGGTTTACATGATGTATTCCATATTTCGGTGCTTCGGAAGGCGGTGCAAGAGCCTACGCAAGTGATCGCGGTCGATCAAGTGCCGGTGGATAGTGGGCTAACGACAAAAGTCAAGCCCGTGCGGATTGAGGACTCGGAGGTCAAGCGGCTACGCAATAAAGAGATCAGGATGGTCAAAGTCCGGTGGGACAATTGCGGTCGTGAGGAGCTCTCTTGGGAGCGAGAGCAGACGATGCTTGACGAATATCCGGAGTTGTTCCGCTCAGGTACAAATTTTGTTTTGTACATGTTTTTCCCTTTATGTAATTTCGTGGGCGAAATCCTTTTAAGAGGGGTAGAGTTGTAACGCCCCGAAACTCAAAGGAGCAGAGGGGAATAATTTGGGCCAGTTTGAGTTTTGGCTGCAGGCACACGGCCTGGGACACGGGCGTGTCCCAGGGCGTGTCAAGCCTGTGTCGACACTAAGGCGTGAAGTCGACACTTTGGTCTCGACATTGTGTCGAGACTGGGCACACGGCCTGCGACACGGGCGTGTCGCAGGGCGTGTCGACCCGTGTCGACACTTAGCCGTGAAGTCGACACAGTGCTTCGACGTTGTGTCGAGACACGGCACACGGCCTGCGACACGGGCGTGTCGCAGGGCGTGTCAACCCGTGTCGACACTCGTCCCGCGAAGTCGACACTTTGGTGTCGACAGTGTGTCGAGACATGGCACACGGCCTGCGACACGGGCGTGTCGCAGGGCGTGTCGACCCGTGTCGACACTTAGCCGCGAAGTGCCGAGACCTTGTACACGGCCTGGAGCCCAGGCGTGTCAAGGTGACACGGGCAAGGACACGGGCGTGTCCTAGAACCCGTGCAGTGCTCGGGTTGAAAACGGGAGAAAATCATGGGGTACACGGCCAGCTACACGGCCGTGTCAGGTGGAACACGGGCGTGTCAGCTCGAACACGGGCGTGTTCGATACCCGTGTGAGGTTCCAGGTGATTCGATTTTGACGGCGAATGAGGCACACGGCCCTGGACACGGGCGTGTGCCAGGCCGTGTTCGGTCCAGATTGGGCATTTCAGTCCCGAATCGAAGCCGTTCGTTTCTTTGACTGAAGATCCAACGGCTGGGGGTTGTTCCTGAAGAGATATACCCGGGTTTTGACTTAGAAAACCCTCACTTTTTCCACTTGTTCTCTCTCCAAACCCTTGGAGAAAGAAGAGCTAAGGCAAGAAGAAGAGGAGCTAGATCCGCCATTGGAGGAGCTTCGGAGCTCCGAATCGCAAGCCGACTCCGGATCCACGGAGGCAACGCAAGTGCGGTGATTTCCATCCGATTACTTTTTGATGGCGCCAAAGAGGACCGCAAGGGTAACGATCCTCATCTTGAGCATGAGTCGCTCTCTTTCTTTGCATAGGAAGCCCGCTCTCGCGAGTTTGCGGAGAGTTGGAGGCGTTCCTTCGGGTAGATATGTGAAGTCCCCGTTGTTTAGAGTCCGTATGCGAGAACGGACATAGGCATTTTGGTTGAAGCCTACCCGGACATGTTAGTCCGGATCGGTGATGTTGCATTGCATAAGGCCGGAGAAGACTCCATGCTATTGGGTGTTTTTCGTGTTTTCTACGCGGTAGATTGCAGCAGGGAGCCTTGGGGACTAACCCAAAGGTGCACCCGGAAAACTGGGCGGACACGAGGTCTTGCCAACTTGGTGGCCTGAGAGCCAACTTGAACATAACGGGGTTATGTGACTTGTGTTAGAATGGGACTCGGTGAAAGTTTGACCCGCGCATATGGCTTAAATTGCCGTTGCGATGTGAGCACGGGTTAGATGGAGCCGTACCCGCTTTATGTCGTTCGGGTTAGAGAGACCTAAAGTTACATGGCACTCGCCGTTGGCATAAATGGGGGTCTTCGGTGGTCGATGGCTTAAATTGACGTGACCAATACCATGAAGACGAATTGCTCATAGGAATGGCCGTCTAAGTGGCGGTGGTGAATCCGGAATGTTAATGGCTTTCATTGACGTGACATCGACCGGTTCACCGAGAATGTGCCCTGAGTGCACGGGGCGTGTGGCCGTGCGAGCCAACGCCTGTGATGAAATGGCTATGGTTATAATTGCTCGCTTATGCTAATGAAATGCAGGAAAGGAGCATCGCCACCCCGAGTTGGGGGCGGGATCGTTATAATTTGGTCAGCATTGCTGACCGTTGCCTTGTTTGCCACCGTGCGGTGGTTTGTTTGCTTGCAGGTGCAGCTGGACCAAGCGGTCAATAGCGGGCTAAAGCCCTTTTTGCGAAGCTGGCCCTCGAAGGCCCAAGTGGAAATGTTTTATGTTTTATTCATGTATGGCCGGCCTGCGAGCCGAGGTTTGTAAATCATGTAAAAGACAAGTGAAACATTTTGTAAGGCCTTAAGGCCGACTTTTGAGTATTTTGTAATAACATTCCTATTATCATGTTAGTGGACATTCATGCTTGTTGCTGGGTTCTTATTTTGCAACTTATATAAACTGCTTCCGCTAGAATGCTCTGTGTAGGACGTTAAGATTGGTTGGATGGTTTCCATAAGTAACCACCCGGTCTGTCTGTGGCATATGGCATCGGGCCCCGGCCGGACCTACTGTTATATGCTATGCGACGGATAGGGGGTGTTACACAGAGCTAGCTCAAAAAGAGCGGGGATAGTGTACAACCCCATATTCGCTGAGTCAGACCATGAGGCGCAATGGTCACAGTTGAGCTAGCCAAAGGCGTTCCCGCCCGAAAGGAGGTCTCGCCCAAGATGGAGGGAACGTTCACGTCAAGTCGTCGAATGGAGATCAACGGGCCGAGATCATCGAGCGCGGCCAGCGCGGGAGCGCTTACGCTAGCGCCAAGTTCCAATCTTAAAGGGGCTCTCGCCTGTAAGCAGGCGAGACCGTTCGCGCCGTCTCTGGGTAAAAGGCCCTCGGTTCAGAGCTCTCGCCGAGTGGGGCCCAAGGCCTAGGGTTAAATGACCAGATTGCCCTCAGGCAAATTTACCCTAGTGCCCTCAGGAAAACAGCGGAATTCGGCTATTGGCAGACCAACTAGGGACTTTTCGGTAATTTCAGGTCAGCAAGGTGCTATAAATAGACCCATAAGGACTTCTTAGAAGGCAAGCTGTCTTTATCTCTCAAATTCCAGTGCTTTCTAAGGATCTCCTAGCCCAGCTTTGGCTTTGGAGGGGAAGCTCTCAGAGATCTTCCGGGTGTGAGGTGGGACCTCCCTGCTGAGGCTTTGGGTCAGTCTTAGGTCCTTTGAATCCAGTCGAGGGTTGAGGCTTGAGAGAAGTAGGTTTTGGCTGCACCCCCTTTTCTTCAAACTCCCGTTGAGGTCATATTTGGCTTCAACAATAAGTATCTGATCCCAAGAATTGATGATCTGTTCGACCAGCTGGTGGGGTCGACTATGTACTCAAAGTTGGATCTAAAATCCGGATACTATCAGCTGCGGATAAGGGAAAGTGATATCCCCAAGACAGCTTTCAGCATACGGTATGAGCATTATGAGTTCATCATCATGCCGTTTGGGCTGACTAATGCGCCATCTGTGTTTATGGATTTGATGAATAGAACATTCAGAGAGTACCTGGACCACTTCGTGATAGTTTTATCGACGATATATTGGTGTACTCACAGTGCGAGGATAATCATTTCAAGCATCTGCATATGGTGTTGGAGACGTTGAGAAGGAATCAACTTTATGCCAAATTTTCCAAATACGAATTCTGGTTATCCTTAGTAGCATTCCTTGGTCATATTGTTAGTGGATAAGGGATTATGGTAGATCCGACGAAGATAGTTGCAATACGGGAGTGGCCTGTGTTATCTTCAGTGGCAGAAGTCCGGAGTTTCCTTGGACTTGTGGTTTACTATAGGTGCTTCGTAGAGAACTTCTCGCGAATAGTGTTAACCCTCATGACTTTGACGAGGAAAGATCAAAAGTTTGTGTGGTCGCTGGAGTGCGCGCAAGCTTTCGAAGAACTGAAAAGTCGGTTGACCACAGTGCCTATTCTATGCTCGCCAAGTGGGACCGAAGGGTTTGAGATTTACAGTGATGCTTCGGGAAGTGGTTTAGGTTGTGTTCTACTACAGCATGGGAGTGTAATAGCCTATATCTCGCATAAGCTAAAGGTACACGAGAGGAATTATCCGGTCCATGACTTGGAGCTAGCGGCCGTGATATTTGCCTTGAAGCTGTGGAGGCATTACCTATACGGTGTGAAGGTCAATATCTATACCGATCACAAGAGCCTGAAGTACTTGTTGGATCAAAAAGACCTAAACATGCGGCAACGCAGGTGGATGGAGTTCGTGGGTGACTACACATTCAAGATACATTATGTACCTAGGAAAGGCAATGCGGTGGCGGATGCGTTGAGTCGCAGGGCCCCCGCGCAGGCCAATTGGTTGTTGGTTCATGACGAGCGTTTGATTCGGGATTTGGAGGCATTAGAGATCTCTTGTGTGGACAAGCAAACGAGTACCGAAGTACAATTGAACTGGACAGAGGTACAGTATGACCTTGCTGATAGGATTCGGCAGGCTCTGGACTTGGATAGCAACATGAAGCAGACCATGGTTGAGGCATTGGATGGGTCAAATTCCCAATTTGTTGTTGTCGATGTGTTGGAACACCCTATTACTAATTTGGGTCAGGATCAATATGTCTTTAGGAAACCTGTTTTTGACCTCATTGTATAGATCTAAAGGTCAATTAGAATTGAGTCTAAGGGTTAGTAGTTAGGTTTGGAAGCTGTCCTCAAGACCAAGGTTTTTTAGTTTGGAGACTAAGTCATTTCGTCAAGCTCAGTACGACGAATCGTCGAACTCCTATCGACGATCGTTTAGCTCAACTTCGACGGATCGTCAAACTCCATTAGACGATCGCTGAGCTCAACTTCAACAAATCGTCGAACTCCATTCGACGATCTTCGAGCTTAGTTCGACGATCTTGACTCCAGTTTGGTTCTCAATCTCTGAGCTCAGTTCGACGATAGTTGAGCTCAGATCGACGATCTCTGTTTCTGTACAAGTCCAAATCGCTGAGCTCAGTTCGACGATAGTAAAGCTCAGTTCGACGTTTTTCTGAAGAGTTCAACGACTTTCAAGATTCAAATTCAGAACAGTTAAGGAGTTATTCTCAGCAATTAATTCAGAAGATTTTGTAGCCATTTTCATTTATTCTAAAGCAAGTTTCAAGGAATTATCAAGTAATGTTTCATTGGACTTTCCCCCAGAAGACAAAAGCAATTAAGGAAGTCATTTATGACAGGCCAACAGCTATCTTGACAATGGATCATTTCTATTCAGACATCAAGAGAATAAAAATCAAGTATCAAAAACTTCTGTAATAGCAATCCAGTAGAGAACAAAAAGAAGAACAAGGGAGAGTCACAGATTCTGCAATATTCATTCTCTGCAAATCTTCTTCTGCAACAACTCTCATAACCACAATCACACAAGAGAAAGAAAAAGAGTTGCAGACATTCTCTGTCTAAAAGGATTCATACAAGAACACCATCACTAAAAGAGATCAATCATCTGAAATCTTCAGATATCTTTTGATTCAAGTGTTCAAGGCCATCATCATTCAAGACTCCAGACATCTCACATTTCAGCTGTTGCTGAAATCATCATTTGCTGGAGATCAATTCTCTGAAGGCCTATCACCCTACTGCAAAGCTTCATTTCCTGAACAACTACAGATCTCAGGGGGAGCTTTGACAACATCAATATCCACATAGTCTTCTCACTGTGATTGAGAAAAGAAGACTTCCATCACTCTCTCATCCCCACCTCTGTAAAGGGTTTTTCAAACTCCCTTCAAAAGTTTGTGTTTGGTTTTTGAGCACCTTATCAAAAGCTCATTGGTGGCAAGACACCTGATCAAAAAATCTGGTTTGGTTTTTGAGCACCTTATCAAAAGCTCATTGGTGCCCAAGACACCTAAACAACTCATCATGTAGTGGATTCCTACCTAGGGTGGTAGATGAGTGGATGTACCCAAGTTTAGGGGAACCACTATAGCTTCTTATGTCTTCTGGTTGCTTGTCTTTATTTTTGTTTCTGGCTGTGATTGTTTTGTGACTAGGTTCCTCTGTGATTAGATTTACTATTTGCTTCCCTGTTCATATTTAGAATACAACAACTGTTGTAAAAGTTTTTAAGCACCATACTCTATTCACCCCCCCCCCTCTATAGTATATCAGATCTAACTCGCACTTTCAATTGGTATCAAAGCGAGGTTGGTTAAACATACCACACCTTGGTGGTTGCACAGGCTAACACCTGAACCCAAAGATTCCTAGTTAGATCTGCTTGTTGTAGATTTTGTTATTAGAATTAGTACTTCACAAAACATGACCCAAAACAAAGATTATGCTAGCACCAGACCTCCAGTGTGCAATCTGTCTAAGTTTGCACTTTGGAAAGCAAGGATTAGACTCTACATGAATTCTATTGATGAGGACATTTTTAATTCTATTTTGACAGTTTGTCCAAGACCTCCAGAGAACATAAGTACAAATGATGTTCCACCTCCATCAGGAATATATGTTGATATCAAGAAGTGGAAAGTAGCAGATGCAAAGGCTATGAATATCTTAGCCCAGACCATGTCTGATGACATTTTCCAAAAGGTGGCTAAATGTAATTCAGCAAAGGAAATCTGAGATAAGCTCTCTGAAATAGTCTCAGGATCAGTTGATGAAAGAAAGGACAGGAGATCCCACCTCATATCCCAATATGAGAATTTCAAGAAAGGAGAAGCTGAGCCAGTAGCTGAAATGTATAACAGGCTCAGTCTGATAGTCAATGAACTGAAGACTCTGGATAAAGAGATCTCATTGACTGAGCTAAATGATAAAATCCTAATGTGATTCCCAAGCACTTGGGACTCAAGGATCTGGACAATCAAGGATGCCAGAAGTTTGAATGAGATCACCACAGAATCTCTCTTGGGCAAGCACAAATCTTATGAGCTGCTCATCAAAAATAGAGAAGAAGAGCAGAAGGCTGCCTCACCAGCCACAAGAAAGGAAAAGACAATAGCTTTCAAAGCCACTGAAGATCAGCCTGAAGATAAAATCCCATGCAATGATGAGCTACTTAGTCTAATGGCTAAAAGATTTTACAAGATGACCAGGAAGGACTTCAGGAAGAGATCATACAAAGAGCATGACAAGCCAAGGTATGATAGATCAAATAATAAAGATATTGTCTGCTTTGGTTGCAGGAAACCAGGCCACATTGTGCCTGACTGTCCAGAGAACAAAAACAAGGATAGAAAGGATAAGAGAGAAAGAAGAAAAGATAAGGACTTCAAGAAGAGTAGCAATGACAAACCCTCCTCAAACAAGAACAAACACACAAGGAAGAGATTTGTTGCTGAATCTTGGAGTGAGACTGAAGAGAAATCAGAAGCTTCATCCAGCTCAAGTGATGATGAAGATGATGCTGAAGAGAAGGAGTTCTGCATGATGGCAATCAATGCCTCTCAACACAATTCAGATGTAGAAGAGTTAGAGTCCGACTCAGAGACTCAACCTGAAAAAGACCAGGTAATAGACTCATTTGATTTCAATTCTGAGGACTTTAAGTATGAATTTAAAGCACTGTGCTTAGACTTATTAAAATCTGAGAAGGAAATTATCTCTCTCAGAAATCAATTGTCTGAACACAGTTCCTTAAAATTAGAAAACCTCAAACTCTCTGAGGAGTTGGAGTGTTGTAGAGAGCAGATAGATTCACTGAAAAGTGAGCTGTCAGAGGCCAAAAAGCTTGAAGAATCCCTTAATGGGAGAAGCATCAAGCTAATGGACATCATAAGCACAGTGAACTCTAGATTTAATAGTACACTGGGCTTGGGTGCTTCATCCAGCCAACCTATAGTTCTAACAACCCCAATTAAGTTTATTTCTGATAAAGGGAAGGGAGTTGTAGAGGTAGCTAGGAAAAATTCTGATCTGCATAAGAAAACCAAGTTCTAGCAGAAATCGTCGAACGGAGCTCGACAATCGCCGAACGCAGATCGACGATCTCAGGCAAAATTGTCGAACTCAGGTCGACGATCTCTAATCCCTGAACTCTGCCACAGTCGACCGTCGAATGGAGCTTGACGATCTGACCCAAGATCGTCGAACGCAGCTCAACGATTGTCGAACAGAGATCAGAGCTTTGAAAATTCTTTCAAGGGCAAATCAAAATCCAATCCTAGGGGTCCTTCATCCCAAAGCTTTAACCCTTATACTGAATGGATAATACCTCCAAGGAGATATCATCCTGAAGGTTATAAGAGTCAACCAGGGATGTCATTTATTTCTGAGTTTAAAGGTTATCAACCTAGGCCCAAGGTAAACTGGGTCAAAAACAAATGAATTATTTTATGTGCAGGTGAAGACCTATCCAACATCAAACTAACAATGGTATTTGGATAGTGGGTGCTCTAAGCACATGACAGGAAATAGGGACAACCTCACATCCTTTAAAGCCAAGCTTGGACCCAAAGTCATATTTGGTGAATCAAACTTTGGACTGAGAAAAGGATATGGTGCAGTTTAAATTGGCACAGTCACATTCAAGAAGATAGCCTATGTGGAAGGACTGAAGCACAATTTGATAAGTATCAGTCAGCTATGTGATGAAGGCTACCAGGTGACTTTCAGCAAAGCCTTATGCAAGATCAAGTCAGAGGACAACACAACTGTGTTGACAGGTAAAAGGAAAGGTAACATTTACTTGGTAGACTTTCTTTCAACAGAAGTAGATATTTGCCTGTTTAATTCTGTTTGTAGAGCTAATGTTTTATGGCATAAGAGACTAGGACATTTAAACCTTAGAACCATTTCTAGGCTATCCAAGGACAACCTTGTTAGAGGACTACCTTCTGGCCCCTACAAGAAGGAAGGACTCTGCAGGGCTTGTCAATTAGGCAAGCAAACTAAAAATAGTTTCAAGTCACTTAATAAGAGTGATTCACCTAGGATTTTGTATCTGTTACACATGGATCTTTTTGGACCCATTACAGTATAAAGCTTAGGAGGGAAATCTTACACTTTAGTAGTTGTAGATGACTTCTCTAGATTCACATGGGTGTTCTTTCTGAGGAAGAAGTCTGATAACTTTAAGTGTTTGATAGAGTTTCTCAAATGCATATAGATTGAGTTCAATACTCACATTGCCCTGATCAGAAGTGATCATGGGACAGAGTTTGATTCTCTTCTTATGCAAGAGTTCTGTTAGAGTGAAGGGATCAGACACACTTTCTCAGCTCCTAGAACTCCTCAACAAAATGGGGTAGCTGAAAGGAAAAATAGAATCCTTATTAAATCTGTCACTACATTGTTGTCAGATGCTCACCTTCCTCTATCTTTTTGGGCAGAGGCAGTGAACACCTCCAACTATGTGCTGAACAGAAGTTTAATACATAAACTAAAGGGCAAGACTCCCTATGAATTACTCAAAGGGAAGAAACCTAAAATAGATTATTTTAGAATTTTTGGTTGTATTTGTTATATACATAATAATGACAAGAAATATTTAGCAAAATTTCAAGTTAAAGCTGATGAAGGAGTGTTTCTGGGATACTCCATGTTCAGTAAGGCTTATAGGGTATATAATAAATCATCTCTTAAAATTGAAGAATCTGTTCACATATCTTTTGATGAATCTAACATGTCCTTCAAGGAGAAGAACACTTCTACCATAGAACCTTTGTAGGTACATTCTCTTGCTAAAGATTTGAACATGTTACAGATTATTCAAAAAGAGGAAAGCAGTGATGATGAAGAAGACATTCAACATCATGAAGAGAAACCTCTTAAAGAGCCAGTTGTTGTACCACAAGAGGAAACAACAACACAAGTTGGTGAACAATCAACACCCCCTGTTGATTTAGTAACATCAAGAGACCATCCAATTTCCCAAGTAATTGGAGACATCTCAGCTGGTGTGCAAACCAGAAATCAGGTCAACCAAAACCTGTTGCACACTTGCTTCCTATCTCAAATTGAACCTCAATCCATTCAAGATGCAGAGCAAGACCCACACTGGATCATTACAATGCAAGAAGAGTTGCATTAATTTGAAAGGAACAAAGTTTGGGTACTAGTGCCAAGGCCTAAGGATCACTCCATTATTGGAACAAAGTGGGTGTTCAGAAACAAATTGGATGATCAAAGAGTAATTATAAGGAACAAGGCAAGGCTAGTTGCTCAAGGGTACTCACAAGAAGAAGGCATAGATTATGACCAGACTTTTGCACCAGTTGCAAGGTTGGAGGCTATTAGAATCTTCTTAGCATATGCAGCACACACGGGTTTCAAAGTATACCAGATGGATGTAAAGAGTGCTTTTCTTAATGGAGACATCAAAGAAGAAGTCTATGTCAGACAACCTGCAGGTTTTATCTCTCCAACCCATCCTGATTATGTTTTTAAGCTGAACAAAGCATTATATGGTCTCAAGCAAGCTCCTAGAGCATGGTATGAGACCCTAGCATGTTTCCTTCTGGAAAATGAATTTATAAGGGGTAGAGTAGATCAAACTCTTTTCATTAGAACCCATAAGTCCCATACCCTACTAGTACAGATCTATGTAGATGATATTATTTTTGGCTCTACTGATTCAAATTTATGCAGAAGGTTCTCCAACCTAATGCATTCTAAATTTAAAATGAGTAGCATGGGTGAGCTATCCTTCTTTCTAGGATTGCAAGTTTAACAACATGCTGAAAGCATCTTTATTTCTCAAACCAAGTATGCAAATGAATTGGTCAAGAAATTTGGTATGTCTGAAGCATCTTTTATGAAAACACCTATGTCTACCAATGCTGTATTGGATGCTGATGAACATGGGAAACCTGTTGATCAGACAACATATAGAGAAATTGGCTCTTTACTGTACCTTACAGCTAGTAGACCTGACATAATGTCTTCTACATGCATATATGCTAGATTCCAAGTGAGCCCTAGAGAGTCACACCTAACATTAGTAAAAAGGATTCTCAGGTATGTTAAAAGTTGTCCAAATCTAGGTCTCTGGTATCCAAAAGATTCAGCATTTGACATAACTGGATTTTCTGATGCTGATTATGCTGGATGCAGAATTGATAGGAAAAGCACCAGTGGAACTTGTTAGTTTCTTAGTGACAGACTTGTCTCTTGGTTTTGCAAGAAACAAACATCTGTGTCAACTTCAACTGCTGAAGCTGAATATATGGCTGCAGGTAGTTGTTGTTCACAAATATTGTGGATTCAAAACCAACACCTAGACTATGGCTATAACTTAGAGAAGTCTAAAATCTTTTGTGAAAATACCAGTGCTATTTCTATAGCTCAAAATCCAGTCCTCCATAGTAGGACAAAACACATAGAAATTAGGCATCACTTTTTAAGGGATAGTGTTGAGAAAAACAAAATTGAACTTCAATATATCCCAACTGATTTGCAAAGGGGAGATATTTTCACCAAACCCTTGGATGGAAAGAAACACACCTTCTTCCTAAATCAGTTAGGAATGTTAGATGGAGGAAGTCTAAAATAATGTCCAAGATTTTGAAACTCTAAAAATGACCAAGACTAGGCAAACATCTTGATTTTTCTAGTGTCTAGAGTGTTTCTGGTCTCTGAACTGCGCTCGACGATTTTCTCCCAGATCATCGAACAAGATCGACGCTTTCCGAAATCGTCGACCTGAGTTCAGCGCTTCTCAGATAGTGTTCAACTATCTCTCCAGGTCAACGATCGTCGAACGGCGCTCGACGATTTTGTTTTCTGAACTATCGTCGAACAGAGCTCGATGCTCTCCAATATCGTCGAACGGAGATCGACGATATTGAAGACCCTTCAGATTCCTTTAGAAGCCCCGATCGTCGAACTGAGTTCAACGATCTTTCCTTTTCTGCGTCGAACCCTAATATAAAATTCATTTTTCGGCCGTCGTTCTCCTTTTGCGCTTTCAATCTATCTACAAATTTTCTCTTTCCCTCCAAACATCTCTACACTTGTTCGTTTGGTTGTTTACTATTTGCAGGAAACCATGGCCGTCTCTGTCGTCGTTCTGGCCGCCATGAAATTCGATGCAGGTTTCGATATTGACATGGATCCTTTCAGCACAAGTGATCAAATCTTCCAAGACATTCTAGAACTGTTAAAAGAACAAAAGCTTGTTGCTATCATGTCCACCAGAATCAAATTGCCTGCAGATGAAATCAAGGAGTGGGTCTATACTGCCCACAACCAAGACCAAAATACAGTTGTTGGATCAATTTCTGGAACCCAGGTACCTCTTACACCTGCTATTCTGACAGAGATTTTTGAATTGAATTCTGGAAGAGATTCTGTTGAAATGTTTGGAGAAGAATTCACTACTATGCTTGATAGAATGGGTCATTCTGATGCAAACCCTAGCAAGCTGCTGAAAAAGAATTTGGCTGTTGAGTACAAGGTTTTTAGCTGATGTAGTGGGAAAAGTGCTTTCTGCCAAGCATTCAGCCCATGATACCATCTCCAGGTATCAGCTATGCTTGATGGGAGCCTTAGTGGATAAGAAACAATTAAACTGGGGAGAGATCTTCTTTGATCTGATTAAGAAGAAGATCAATAAGAATTTTGTGAATTATGGAAGGATTCTAGGGCTGTTTCTCCAAAACAGATGTCATGCCCTGCTTGTATCAAATGGGATGCATATCAATGCCTCTAAGAGGCTCTCCTGTTCCCTCTTTGGCAAGTGGGACATACAGATAGTGAAGCCCAGCAGGTCCTCTGCAGCTGCAACTTCAGGCACAAGGACTGTTACAGTCTCTTCCCCTCAAGTCTCTGCCCCTGCAGAAGACTTGCCTGCTGCTGCTCCTCCTCCTCCTCCTATTTCATCTCCACCAGTCACCTCCACCATTCAAATTTCATCCACCATCATTATTTCCAGCCCATCTCCTACTTCTATTCCATCTCCAATCCCTACTCTCACAGAAGAAATCTTCCACCCTCTACATCACTACCCTCAACCAGATCTTGACACATCATCTCACCTTCCATCATTCAATCTTCTAGATGATTCCTTCATGGATGATTCACCTTCATCCCCTCCTGATCTACCCTCCTCATCCACATCATATCAACAACTACTGCAAGACATCATTGCTCAACCCTCCTTCACACCTTCTATCTCCATTCCCCTTTCTTCCATTTCAACAATACCCACACCTCAACCTTCCTTTCCCCCATACACCAGCTCTCCACCAACATCACCAGTTGCTCCACCTTCATTCTCTACCGCTGCTCAAATCCCTACTGAGCATGTAGATATTCCAGCCTTATCTGACAAACTGTATGAGCTGATAGCTCCCAGGCTCTCACTTCTGTTGGAGACCTCCTTGGCTCCACTCTTCAAGTCAGTTGCAGACTTATCTGCCAGGCTCTCCTCCATCTTTCCTCCTCAGCCAATCCCTTCCTTTGGGTGCCTTGATCCAGCTATCTCTGAATCTAGGCAGGGGGAGATGCCTCATGAAGATGTTAGATTGCCTGCTGTTGCTGCTGCTGTTACTTCAACTCAAGCTCAAGCTTCAAAACCACCTCAGGTTGTAGTTTTCTCAGTGGACCTCAGGTCACTTTTATCAGTTTTTGATTCAGTTTATTTCAGCTGTCTCCCAGTAAGCACTGCAGTCCAGCCATCTGAAGATCTATCTAAGGCCATTGTGCCCTTCTCAAGCTGTGATACCAGCTTAATTAGCTCCTATATAACTTCCCTATATACTGCTGAGCCTTCTGTTTCCAGTGATCTTACTGCTGCTACTCCTGCTGACAATAATATTGTTGTTTCTGTTGCTGCTGCTGATATTGTTGATATTGCTAACAATTCTGATGATTTAATCTCTAAGGATATACATATGACAGAGGCATATGACTTTGAGCCTGCTGTCACTGCTGATGTTGCCCCTGTTGATGTTTTTGTATCTGAAACTGTTTTCTCTAAATCTGTTGCTTCCCCAGTTGCTGCTGTTACTACTGCTGCTATATCTTCTGAGAGTATTGCTCCTGAAAGTTCTGTATCTGCTGTATCTACTGCTACTGCTACAACTTCTGCCAGTGCTATTTCTGCTTCTCTGCTTCTACTGCTGCTACAATTGCTGTCAAACTACTGTTTCCTCTGCTCCAACCAACAACAGAAAAATTATCTGAAAAGTATTGATGCTTTATATGATGAACAAAGCTCTGAAAGTGATCAGTTAAGAACTGATTCTGATGACTCCTCAGCTACTATAGCAAGGAAAAGAAAAGCAAGAAGCAAGGCAATGAAAAGAGTTCCACCTGCTAAAGTCAAAGATACAAATGACATTCCCTACTATATTCTGCATGACTGCCCTATAACTGAACATTGGATGCAATATTCCAAGAATCAACTAAAGGCTATGAAGAAGAAGAGGAAATATGAGAAAGGTTCCTCTGAGTTCCATCATCCTCCTCCACCTCCTCCTCCTGATGCAGGTGCATGGTAGCTCTGCTGTTCATCCTTCTGCTATAAGTCAAACCCCCTATCAGCCTCAAGGAAGATCTCAATATAGGGGAAGCCAATCCAGAGGCTCTCAATCTAGGAGAGGAAGTTATAGAGGAAACCAAAGAGAACTTCAAGTTTATTCCAAAGGTTACTCCAGGCAACACCCTTACTCAAGGGAAGACCAGGTTTCTTCTGATACTACCTCAGGTCCATTTCCTTATCAAGTTGAAAGAATTAGTCCGTCATCCAGAGCTCCTCCAGATAATCCTTCCAACAGATATGAGCCTCTAGTGCCTTTTGAGGATCCAGAGAATAATCCTACTGCATAGACTGCTAGAATGAGAATTAGCTGCATGAATTAGGATGGATAGATTAAGAAAGCCAGAGAGCAAGGCAAGGACACCTCCAGCATTACTACCTTGTCAGAACAAAGAAAGAAGGAACTTGAAAGATATGCTTCCAGCAAGTTTTTTGATTCTGAAAGATACATGGAGCTGCACCCTGAAGCTGTAGTACCAAGGCCTAAACAACAAACATCTCTAGGTACAGCTGATGACAGAAGATCAAAGAAGGAAGCTCTTAATCCAAATAGAGAAATTAAACTTATAAAGAGCAAGGAGAATGAGTAATTCTGTAAGGTGACAATTATTCTGATTTCTGATCTGTCTGAGATATTATATCTGTGATTTTGCAATGTTGTTGTTTGTTATATTGTTGCTTTGTATGTTGTTTTTTTAATTTCTCCAATTTCTGTAAATAGTAATCCTAACTCAAATAGGGGGAGATTGTTGGAACACCCTATTACTAATTTGGGTCAGGATCACTATGTCTTTAGGAAACCTGTTTTTGACCTCATTGTATAGATCTAAAAATCAATTAGAATTGAGTGTAAGAGTTAGTAGTTAGGTTTGGAAGCTGCCCTCAAGACCAAAGTTTCTCAGTTTGGAGACTAAGTCATTTCGTCGAGCTCAGTATGACGAATCGCCGAACTCCTATCGACGATCGTTTAGCTCAACTTCGACGGATCGTCGAACTCCATTCGACGATCGCTGAGCTCAACTTCAACAAATCTTCGAACTCCATTCGACAATCTTCGAGCTCATTTTGAGATCTTGACTCCAGTTGAGTTCTCAATTTCTGAGCTCAATTCGACGATAGTTGAAGAAGAAGCTGACAAGTTCCTCAACAAGTAGAGCTCAGTTCGACTTCAAAGCGAATTTTTCTGAATAAGGACTTTCAAGATTTTTCTACAACAGAAGGGATTTTGAGTCGATAATCAATTTTTATTACTTCATTTATTTGAGCATGTCA